>OMLP01015992.1:0-23909 GCA_900302685.1 Spondyliosoma cantharus
AGCTTGTGTACTGCTATGGTTTGTTAGTGCTGGTGCTTGTTGTTGTTGTCTGTTGTTAGTATCTCCTTCTTTGCTGCTGCTGCTGCTGTTTTGAGGCTCATCAGAGTCCCGCTCGGCGCACTCTAACTCACCGCTGTTCACAGCTGCCGTGGCGTTGATGATCTTGGCGTTGGCCTCCTCTTTCGCTCCTGCCTCCTTGGTCTTCTTCACGGGGCTGCCCCCCGTCGTCTTCTCCTCCTCCTGGTGATTGTGTGTGTCGTGCTCCTCCGCCGTGCCATTAGTGTGGCCGTTGTTCTCCCCGTTGGTCACTGGAGCGTCGGCCGGCGTCTTCTCCACCTCCTTCTCCTTCTCCTTCTCCGCCTCCTTCGCCACCTCCCCTCCGCTCTCCGCCACCTCCGTCTTCTCGCCCGTGGCTGCATCTTTGTCATTGGTCTCCTCGGTCGCTGTGGCTGCAGCTTCACCATCGGCGGCGGCGGCTTCCTCCGCTTCCTCGGCTGCCTCTGCTCCCTCTGCTGCCTCCTCCTCCTCCTTGGCGCCCTCACCCATGTCCACACTGCTGGACTTGCCCTTTCGCATGATGAAGTTCTTCAGGGAAACTGCACGGCCAAAATGTGAGCGCTTGGCCTTGGCTGACTTGCCGTCTTTTCCCTCCTCCGCTGCTCCCTCCTCACCTGGAGGGAAGAAGAGAGGTCAGAGTTGAAGCCTCTTTATGAATGATGACATTTCTCATTGACTGCCTTGGAAAAATCTGCCATTTAAGAGAAACGGCACTTCCTCCTGCAGAACGATTGAGTACACAGGATTAATATAAATTAATGAACAGGTGATGAAGATTACTACATGTCAGACTGCCTCGATTCATTTTCTGTATCACTGACTTTTACAGCTGATCATCCCTCTGGAGTAGTTTGTGAACAGCTGATGAATTATAATCCAGTATTTACTTGATGATTAGCTCCTCTGGGGAACAGACGCAGTGGCTGGTAACACAGAACTAATGATTTATTGTGATGCCTTGGTCTATAATAATCAAGGTAAACTAATATGTCACTATGACAGAAAGAACAAAACTCTACTTTTGTCTTGTAAAATATTTTTGTCCAGCTCTGATGGAGCTCAGGATTCACCAGGAGTAAAGCAGCTGTCCGCTTTACTCCTGAACTGTGTGTTTGACCTTCTGGAACACAGAGCATTTATTAACATCACAAGGATTAGATCTATCCTGTTAACGTGTCTGGAGATTTAAATAATCGTTAATGTGGAGCTGCTGTGCTTTTTACCCAATTGCTATTAATCAGAACGTTAATTTTTATGACCTTGACTGCTCGACCTGTGGATTATCTTGTTGCCCATCCATAAAATCTGGCTGAATGATCTGTGCACATTAGCACGTGGTAATAACAAATGGTGTGTCTTTGTTTTTGCATTTACCATTAAAGACATTGCTATGTATTTTAAAATGATTAGCAATGAAACAACCTTATTTTCTTCTACTTTTAAGTGACTCTGATGTATCATTTGTGTTTTTCACTATACTTTCTTCTATCTGAGGAGGAATAAAAGGAATTTAGATGAATCTAGAGTGAGTTTAAACAAATCCCCTCTGTTTAAAACAATTAGGATATCCTCACTTGAGAATCAGTAAAAACCCAAATACAACGAGCCCGGGGTTCTGTGTTTTTGTACCACTTTCTTCATGCAGCCAGGAGCAGAATGCGAGCTAAATTTAGTCCTCACTGTTGACTGAAGCGACAGTGTGATTTGAATTTCACATCAGATCTTGAATATTTTATTTGGGAGAATGTTCAATTACATTACCTCCCTCAGAGTTAGCAAGCCACTAACTCCTGTCGGTACTCCCCCGGACAGGGACGCAGAAATGAGTGTGAACACGACGTCTGCTGCTGAGTCTGAATGTTTTAATGGTGACCACGTTGAACTGTGAGCAAAAAGCTTGCTATTTTAAAACGTATGATGTTAAGTTCTCTTCTGCACATGAGTTTAAGATGGCTTCTTACAAAATGAGATCAATCTTCAGGGGTTAATGAGATGTTTGATGGTGTAGAAAAGACATTTTGTTGATGATTTAACAGTTGGCTTCACCTCGCAACTACAGCTGACAGGATCTGTACCTGGTCAGTTTCAGCTTTATATATGTGGGCCAAACCTGCAGAAGCTTCGGCTCTGTGGTTTTTTTGTAAGTACACCTGTTTCCTCTCACCTGAGGCGGCAGCTGCAGTTGCATCATCCTCCGCGCTGGGGGCGCACTCCGTGTTGGCGCGTTTGGACTTGGGGATGACGCGCTTCTTGAAGGAAGTCCAGATCTCGTTGGCGTGTTGCGTCACGGTTCCACCTCCCGCCGCTGCTGCTGCCTTCTCCTCCTCTCCTTCCTCAGCTTTCTCCTTCTCCTCCCCTCCCTCCGTCTTGGCCTCCTCAGCTCCTTCCTCCACCTTCGCCTCCTCTCCTCCCTCAGCTCCTGCCGCCTCCTCTGGCTTGTCAGCAGAGTCTTTGTCGGAGCCTTTGGCCTTGCCGCTGATGCCGACGATGGACGGGTCCCTCTTCAGGCCCTGGAAGGTCCAGGAGCGTTTCAGCTTCCACCTCTTCTGCCCCGAGTCCTTGGAGTCCAGCGTGGAGGAGTCTCTGCCGCCTCCTTCTCCATCCTCCTCCTTGCACTCCTCTACTCCTCCTCCGCTCTTTTTGTGCGCCTTCTGAGCCATGAGCTTCTTGAAGGAGTGCCAACGCCTCATGTGCTTGGTGGCTGTCGTGGAGGACGCAGCTTTCTGTTCTTCCTCTGCGCCTCCCTCTGCTCCTCCTGCTGCTCCTGCCTCCTCTACAGTGGAGTCTGCAGTGGTGTTAAGTGCTTCAGGATCCTCCAGCCGGTCCAGGGACTTGGACCGAACCTTTACTTGTTTCTGGGGTTCTGCAGCAGCACCGTCCTTCTTCTCAGTGCTGCGATGGGAGAAGATCCTCGCCACCGGCTTCCTGATCAGATCTCGAACTGTGGATTTGGACTCCGCAGGTTTGCCCTTCTTCTCCTCCTCCTTCTCTCCGTTTTCTGGAGCTTTCTCTATCGCTGCTTCGCCTTCTGCACCTCCCTCTGCGCCTCCCTCAGCTGCAGCCGCCTCCTCAACTTTCTCTCCCTCTTTCTCGCCTCCTTCAGCTGCGTTCTCCTCTCCGGCGGCTGCGCTCTGCTCTTTCTTCTTCCTTCCTCCCATCACCTTCCCCAGGCCGCTCTTGTTGAGGAAGGAGTCCAGGAACGAGGTCTTGGGCTCAGCGGTGGAGGTGTTTTCCGAGCTCTGAGGAGCTGCCGCCTCCTCGCTCGCCGCTGCTTCTCCCTCCTCAGCTCCTGCTGCCGCCGCTGTGTCGTTATTCACAGTCTCTTTGTTATCGACAACCTCGTTGTTGACAGCGGTGCCATCTTTATCGACAATCTCGTTGTTGACAGTCTCTGAGTTTGCGTTGGCATTTTTAGCCGGTTGCTCCGCCTCTGTCGGCTTGCTCTCGGGGGTTTTCCCATCTTCCTGGACCACCGGCGCCGCGTTGGCCTCCGTCGCCGCCATTTCGGAAAGGGAAAACAAACGACAACAACAAAAAAAGTGTGCTCCTTCCTTCCTTCCCTGGCCTTCTGCCCTCCTCTTCCTCTCTCTCTCTCTGGTGTTTCTTTCCTCCCGCTGCGATGGCGCTCTCAGGTCATGGAGAGCAGGGTGGAGAACAGTTGCGAGGAGGAAAGATACTCAGCATCCTACTAGTCCTCCAAACTCCTGCAGAGGAAAGAGAGACAGGGAGGAGAGGGGTGAGGAGAGAGGGATGAAGGGCGGACAGAGAGAGAGAGGAGGAGGCACAGATGGTTAATAGTCTGAATCAACACCATAGACACTCAATTAGTCTGGTCTAGACTGTGCATTGAATGGGGAATGAAGTGTAACAAAATAGAGAATCTCAGCGGGAAATGCAATGCAATTATGATGTTTCCTCATCAGTCACACTTGCAAAATTCACACCCGGCGTGATTCGATGAGGGACACACACTCCTACTATTTATTTTTCAATGAAAAGGCTGCGGTGCAACACTTGCAGCAGTAAAAAGGCCTTGGCTCCTAAAACGCTGCATGTTTATTCTGTCGGGAGTTCGCTGCTTGACTTTCATCAGCTGGTGTTTAAAAAAAAAACACATACGAGTCCTTCCAACAGCTCCCAGCTGGTAGCTGTCCAAATATTTAAAATAGTTTTCTGTGAGATGGTCCCACTCAGCTTAGACGTGGTATTTAAGAGATGTGGTGATGCATACTAAATATCTCAAATGGCAGAAATGTAAGGGATTAAGTTTTGCACGTTTTACGAGACACAAATTAAAAACAGAACAGATAGACTTGAGATAATCCTGACTATGGATCATACTCTGCGATGGAAGATATCTACATTATACATCCAACATATTATTTTGTTTTTGTTGGCAATCTCTCAGCAGAAAAACAAGCAACTTATTACGACACATATTTCTGTTTCTTATCAGGCGGCGACCTCTGAAAACCCATAGTACTAATAACAGAAGTGGTTTGGACTCTGATGTTTGAGACCCGCATGAAACCAAACACCAACGAGTTATTTAAACATAACTTACACGTCACCTCAGCGACTACAGTTTGACTCTGTGGGGAGATTTCCAGACGTTTTTGTGGCCAAACCAAACCATGTTTTCTTAAACATTCAAACTGAACAGACGTAAAGTTGCAACATAAAGAAATGTTTGGTTTAAACTTTACATGGTTTTGCAGAAACGTATTTAGTTTAACATTTATTCTGACGATTGGGTTGAGATGAGACACGCTTTCTTTTATCCCGGAGGAAAATCTTGTGCCAGAGATTTTTCTCAACATGACCAGAAAACAAACAAATAAAAACACAGTAGAGTAACAGTTAAGTTGTAAAATGCTGAGTTGTGTTCTTTGTGACTAAACACCTAAAAGTCAAAGTGTGAGTGTTCACACTGCTGCGAGAAGGAAAGGACTGTTTAGTGACGGTGTGTGTGGGACTGAGTCGAAAATAAACTCCAGTGTGTGTGTGTGTGTGTTCATGGTGATGAAGCAACATGTCAGCCGGTGCAACAGGTTCACAATAAGAAAAATATGAAATGCCGCCACGCTTCCTCTGCTCGGTTGTAACACCTTTGGAGAAATTCAATGAATGAATCGGCAGATCAATGAGTGTGTGAGTCACGCGCTGATGTGGAGTAACTGTGAGAAAGTGAGGAAGAGTCCAGACGTTTAGCGAACACAGTCACACACTCTCGCAGGAGAAGGAGTGAGTCAGGCTGACGGAGGCTGACGGAGGCTGACGGAGGTGGAGAGGCACTCAGGTGGAGAAACAATCACACAGGGGAGACCGATGGGCGAGCGAGGGAGGAAAACACAGTCGGACAGACAGAGAGAGAGCGAGGTGTAAACACATACATCACATGCTCCAGATAATCTCACTCTGTTGTTGCCACAACTGACTGACTGACTGACCAACTGGAGGCCTCACTGGTTGCCTGGCTGCCATATTGGCTTGCTGGCTGCCTCACCGCCTGCAGGGAGACGGGATGGCTGACTGACTTACTGACTGGTTGGATGGCTCGCTGCCATTACCTCCTGATACACAGACTGACTGACTGACTGACTGGCTGGCTGGTTAGTTCAGTCCGTGATTGTTTAATCATGTTTAGACAGAAAACAACAAAGAAAAGTGTCTCAAAAGTCCCTAAAAAAGTTTTAAATGGCCCGACTTTGAAATGTCATCCTGCAAAGGTGCACTGGTCGACATTGCTGCATGTTTCAGATGTTTCCCTGCTCCAACACGCCTGATTCAAATGATCAGCTCATCATCAAGCGACTCCTTTGTCTGAATCAGGTGTGTTGGTGCAGGGGAACGTGACATCACTCTCTCCTGGTCGTGTAAATGATGCACTTCTGATTTATTTTTGCAATCGTCAGACGACAGACTGATCATCGCTGTGATGCTTCGATCGGAATGAGCCTTCAAACTCCAGATCAGTGATTCAGTCTGTTTGCTCTCCGCCCACGCCGACTTTCTGCTCGTCCCAAGACAAAAGAAAAATACACTTCAGAGACAGCACAGCTAGCTCAGCGTTAGCCTGCAGCCGCACAGACGCTTATCCTACGCAGGGAGACAATCGGCTAACTGGGACTGGAGGTGTTGGGTTTATATTCTCCGTCAGAGATCCTTTATTGTTTTGTTTGTGCAGAAGGTTTACTCAGGACGGATTTGAGAAACAGAACTTTGTTACAAAACAATTTTCTATCCTCTTGTTGTTGAACTCTTTTTGGCCTAACCTGCAAAACTTGCACAGAAAACCAACGACCTGATGATCTTAACAACTCATCCACACCGGTGCACGACTCCTGAGTTGTTTTTGGTCTAGACGCCTTTTAAAACTCTCAATATGATGAACTATCTGGATTATTGACTTCACTGCTCTCTGGCTGATTGTTTGTCAAGCTGCTGCAAGGTCAGACTCACAACGGCACCAAGGTTTTTGCTGACATATCGGTGAATATGGCCGGGAAATAGTTTGAAACGTGATGACTTTGAATGCACTTTTGCAATATTCCGGTCCTGCAAGCAAACACGACCCGACGAGCTCCAAACGATCCTGCTGCCGAGCCTCCAGCCTCAGAGCTGCTCCGTCGCTTGTTTACTATTCTGAGCTGTTAATCGCTGCTAGCCTGTTAGCTCTGACGCACAGCTCATTTATTCTGCCTGCTGGTAGCCCGAGGACAGAAATGGACACCTCCACCTCGCACACAAAAACATCCTCTTACTATCAGGCTGTATTATTCAGCAGGTGCAAAAAAAACATTCACAAGTTAGTCTCAGTGACACACATTTGTTTACCTACAGCTGCCAGATTGTCTCTTTTTTCAAGGGGCTGAATAATTTAACTCTCAGAGTTCATTGGACTTCATCAGTGAGTGATTTCTCCCAGTGTGCATCATTAGAGCCGCTCGGCGCCGGACATTTTGGCTTTTTCCGCTTGTGTTTGCAGTTACAACACAACACGTTTGCACATTAGCAGCTGAATTTGTACAGAGATTAAGAAGCTCTTGGTCCAACGTTCTGCTAATCAATTATTCAGTCTCTGGTGGCTGAATTCATCCAAATACATTGCATGCAACAGTAAAATCTGCTCTACATTTCTGCTCTGCTTCATTTCACTCATCTCTTCTGTGACCTTCTTCAGCACTTCCTTTCTTATTCAGAGTGTCTGCAGGACCTTGAATAATATGAAATATAGTATATGCAAATGATAATGTTTAAAGGTCCAGTGAGCAGAGTCAGTGTTCAGTTTCGTCCATTTTGGGGCGACTATAGAAACATGACGGTGCAACATGGAGGAGGAGCTGCGCCTGGTTAAACACATGATTCTCTGTTTGAGGAGGTTAAACACTAATGAAGACACGATCATGAATACTATATTCCACTCCTACCAGCAGATCCTCCTAAATCCTACACACAACACCTTCACCTTCCCTATCGCAAAGCCAAACCTGGAGCGGGTTCACGCTAACACCGAGCTAACAGCTAACAGCTAACAGCGAGAGCGAACGTTTTCTCTGGTTCTGCCGTGAAGACGCTCGAACCCCTGAGACGTGAGGATGCTCGCGTCAGAGAACATCGTCGGCCAGCTCTTAAAAAGCTGGTCAGCAAAGTTACGGGTTATTTTATCGAAAGTGACGCTAAAGTAGTGAAATCAGTGACACGTTAATCTACACGGACAAGTAACTTATTACTTTGACGAAACAGTAGCAAGTAAAATTTAATAGATTACATTTTGGAAGTAACTTTCCCAACAATAAAACAATCACACCTCAACTCTCAGTACGTCACCGACCAGCCAGAGCTCTGATTGGTCCGACACACGGCCCAGTGCATTCTGGGAACACCGCAGCCATTTTCCTCTGTTTTCCCTGCTCACATGGCTCCATTTTCAAAAAGTATTTGCGTCTCTCCGCTGCACAGTTCTACAAGAAGATCGGGTTTTTCCAGCTGTGAAATGCTCCTTTAAGGATTTACTCTGAGCAGCACGCTGAGGCGTGAAAACCCTCAACATGGCGTCTTTAAACAGGCGCTACAGTTTGAATACATGTGAGTTTGTGCTGGATGCCACCCAGCTGTGAGCGGCACGTTCAGCCACACGAGACGCAGCTCCACCGCCGACGTCTTTGTTTCAGTTTCTCTTTATTTTGGGTTTCTTTTCTTTTTTTTTTCTTCTTTTTCCTTGGCGGGTGATTACGCTGCAGCAGCAGCAGAGGAGCATTAGTGTGTTGGATGGTGGATGTGAGGCTGAAGCCCCGAGGTGTTGGAACAGCATCAGACAGAGGAGGACGACAAAATGGAGGGAGGGAGGGAGGAAGAGGAGGAAGAGGAGGAGGGGGTGCAGGATGGGAGGAAGAGGAGCAGGAGTGGTGCAGACATGGGCTGATTGCGAATCGTCTCTGCTCCGATTCGTCTGTGTCTTCACCTCCGTCTGTCTCTCTATCTGTGTCACTGTCTGGTTTTCTGTCTGGTCTGCGGTGTTTACCTCGTCGTCCTCCGGCTCATTCTGCCTCACTTCTCTGTCTCTCTCCCTCCTTTAACTTTCTGTTTATTCCTCTTTGTCTCTTTGTTTCCTTCTCACCTGTTTGTCTCGCTGCTTCTCTTTAATCTTTCACTTTTATTCTCCCCTTCGCCGTCCTCTCTGCTTCCATATCTGTCTGTCTCGTTTTGTCTCCCTGACTTCGTCGTCTTTCTCCCTTTTCATTCCCTCCATCCGTCTCTCTCGCCGCCTTTTTTGTCCTCATGTTGTCTTCTGTTTTGCATTTTTCTCTCGCTCACCTCCCTCCTGCATCTGACTCCCTCTGACTCTCTCCCGTTTTAAAAAATCATCGTAACAGGGAGCAAAGAGCGAGCACACACTCCAATAACCTCATTTTAAAGTCAAATTTAAAAGAAAGAAAGAAAGCGAAGGACACATGGCGTCGCTGATGGTTGAAACCAGGTTCAGTCAAAACATAATCGATCTGCAGTCCTGCAGTTCTTCCAACCTGCTGCACCTTCAGGCGGGGAAGTAACAGCTGCTGCAGTTTTAAGGCGGTCGGGGTGCTGATAGAAACTCAGTCTGTGTAATGATGTCATACTAAATGCTGGGCGACATTTTTGCTGCAATTTGAAAGGGCAGAGTAATTTAAATCTACTAGTTGTAGTTACACCTGAGACAAAGGAACCACAGCGAACGTATCTGCAGCTGCACGACCTGCCGATCATCCCACAAACACAGCCAGTGAGAAAACATCGTATAAGTTTAGACTTTTTTATCAGACGCTGTTTTTTATATTGTCTGGTTTTACGGGGAGCTGCAGCCTCCTCCGCAGATAATCTCCCTCGTCAATGACACCTTGAATATCTTACCAGTCGCACCTGTAAAGTATCAGACTCGTTAACTGGAGAAGACTATCTGTTGAATAAAGCAAAGAGAATGAGTCATCACGTGTCCTCTGGGAGACTTTATTTGTTCAAACACCAGCTGGATACTAAATTCTGTCCACGTTTCTGAATATGTGATCTACAAACTCTGTTGTTTAAGCCCCAGACGGACCGAACCCAAATACAACGAGCTGCAGCGAAGCTCCATGTGACTCAGTGTCGGTTCACGTTGTTCGTTTGTCAAGTGGCTAAAAAATAAACTGTAATTAAATGCAACAAACAGATCCAACACCCAGCAAACTCTTTGAGACGCATCATCAGAAACTTAAACTTGATCTCAAGGATGCTGAAATGATTTGACACAAACTGCTCACTGCTTCCTGACGATGGGATCTTAAGATGGCAGCACAGATGACGTAGATTGGTGTCAAGCTTGATTCATTGATATTCAGAGGGAGAAATAAAGATGATGTTTGACTCTCTGCTCACACATGCGGACGAGGAGCAGCAGGATGGAGTCAGATGCAAATCGTCAACGAGCGGGAGGTGAGAAAATCTCTCATCATGTTAACGACCTGCAGCTCACCGGGTTCACCTCAGGTGACCGTGAAGTCCTTCAATCCCACAAAGCAGAAGCACAGCAGACCGATCAGAGCTTCATGTGTAAATACTGTCGTGGATGCGTGAAGATACAGAGACGAGAGCGCGTGTCTGCCTCTTTGTGTTAGTGTGTGACGTCACCATCGATACTCAACTCTGTCTGCAGGAAATGATCGACTAACAACAGCAACAACAAAATACTATAAAAACCAGCTCAGTCGATCTATCAGCAGAGATTTTCACACAATATCAACCTGCAGTGACCAAACGACCAATCATTGTTTTATCCGTGTTCAGGGGGGAAAAAGCAAAGTATAGTTGACAGCAAACACACTGATCATGTTCCTGTTTTTCATCTCAGCCTTCAGGCGGCAACATGTCTGAAAGCAAAACCTTAAAAACACACGAAGGAAAACAAAAAGTTTCTGATCCTTCCAGGTTTCGTTCATCAAGATAATCTGCACAGATCATCTCCAGCAGTAAAAAGCTAACGTTTGACGGTTGAATGACTTCAGCAACACGAACACGAAGCATCTAACTCACTTTTCGAATAGTTAGAATAGTTTAAAAACGCCGCCTTCTTTCTGTCTTACGCGTCGTCCTGCAGCACGCGACCATCTGTAGGTGGCGCCACAGCTAAACTCACAGCAGTTCTAATCTTTGCCTGTAGGCGGCGACATCACGACCGACTTCTTCTTCTTCTTCTGCTGCTGCTGTCGTCGGTTTGCATGTGTAGAAACCAGACGGAGACTCTGCAGCTTGATAAATGAGTTACCATCCACTTCACGAGCACGTCTGAACCCTCAAATCACGCACGATCAATCTTCCCTCCACAATCTAATATTCCACTGCATCAAAGAGCCGGCAGCATCGCGTCAGGCACCCGTCTGCACGTATCAGACGCTTTCAAACAGCTTCTGAAGCAGATAACTGCGCTGATTACGCGAGGGGCCTTCAGCGCCTCCTGGTCGCGTGTTTTTACACTTTGTGATGAGAATCTAATCCCACACACAGTTAATGCAGCTTTAACGGAGGGTCAACGGGGAGGCGGCCGAGTGGCCAATCACCGTTTCCTCTTCACACTGTGATAATAGCCCTCCTCTTCACACCTTCCTGCTTTCAACGTGGACTCCTCACCCGTCGCATTCACACACAAACACTCAGCTTCGGTGCTCACTTTAACCCTTTGTGGTGCAGATCGCCGACGCACCGCCTCGTTCCGGCTCAGACTGTCATGTATCGGCTGTTTGAAATGCAGCACAAACAGCGACACACAGATCTGTTAAGATGGTTATTAAAGGTTTCACGCTGCTTAGATCAGAATCAGGAGGAAGACCGGCTGATTTCAGGTTTGGAAAATTGCTTATTTAACGGACTGAATAAACTCTCAGTTGTTACTAAGCACAGTTTTGCAAATAATTCCCTAAAATTACGATTTCATGGACTCGATATTTGCTTCAGCTGAGTGAGTCAAATGTATCCCAACGAAATCACATGCAAATGATCTTTTTCAGACATTATTGCATTAAGTGCTTCAACATAAAATCAGATTCTGGGTTTAAAACATATTTTGTAAAGTATAAACGTGGAGATCAACAGAGTGCAGCACCAGAACGACGCAGGAGATGACGACTGAATTTATCTTGTTCTCGTTCATCTCGACGTGTTTCACCTCAGACACAAACACCTTGTGCAGTTTGCAGAACAACAACCAAACTTTCTTCTAATTATACTAAAGTTAAATACTGAGCAGTCACTCGCAGTTCGACTCCCAAACTGAATAAAGAATATTTCAGCTGACTAATAACAAGCCTAAGAAAACATTACCCAGGCAGAAAGTCTCAGTGAAATCCATTTTTAAACGGATCTAGAAGTAATTTAAACTATATTTCTGAAGGGCAAAGAGAGACTTGAGCCTGTTTTATGTCGAAGCTTTAACGACGGTGACGCAGCCATAATGTATGAAAACACGACTGAAGGTGACATTTCAGGTGATTGAGTTGTACTTTTGAAATATCGAGCCGTGAACGCCGAGCCTCTGCAGCGTTTTTCTAATAAAAAACCATCAGTCACATTAAATGAAACCAGGCCTGCAGCAGAACCGCTCCGGTCCAGTCAGAGCGTTCACACTTCACCTCGCTGACGGAGTTACAGTGATAAAGAGCCGCTGTGGGATTTGAACCCGTGACCTCTCAGACGGAAGCGAAGCGGAGCGGAAAAAAACTGTGTCCGGACCGAGACGAGAGCAAGCAGAATTCATTTGCGGGATTTATAAACTGATCGGGCCTTTAATCAGGTCGTTCACAGCCGGCGGACAGCGATCCTGTGACCGGATGACGGATCAGAACGCAGACGTGATGAAATGTGACTGTAACTTGTTGTTCATTAAACATGCTTCATCTGCACGGAAAAGTATTCATGTGTGCGAAGAATGAAGTCTTTTTCTTCACTCCCACAAACAGAGAGAGAGTCTGAATGTGAGCTCTGGTGTCGCTGCTCGTACGAGTCTGACTGCAGACGGAAGTCTGGCAGCGAGATCAGCGAGGAGACACTTCCAGCGTGACCATTCAGAAAAAAGTTATAGTTTAAATGTCAAAGAGCGACACCAGGAGGAAATGTTTCTACAAATCACCAGAACATTTAACTCACATATGATCTGACTGTCATGTCAGGAGAGTTTTCAGTGATATTTAAGGACATTTTCCAGCTGTGATGGTGTCAACAAACCAAATATTCTTGAAGACATGTCGGGACGATTGCTTCACCGTTAGTCATCCGGTTTCTCGTACATGTCGACGCAGCTACTGTGGTTTGACTGAATCCAGATTTCAGGAGAACTTCTGCTGTATTGATTTGAGTATTTCTGCCGTCTTTACCTTCACAACAACATCCCAGAAACAAATCACTACAAAAATCTAATCAGTCGCTCCTCAGCTCGGGTTAACGAGGTCTGTTCAGAAGGGTTCTGGAGAGGTCCTGCTCCCGGACAGACGAGCTGATCCTCCAACAGATAAAGTTCACATCAGCGCAGATTCAGAACCAGCTGCACGGTTTCATTTGGGAGGATTGGACCTCACACGCAGCAGCTGTCTGTGTAATGATACCTCCAGAAATATGTTCTGCTCCGTCGCCTCTCCACCTTAAAGCAGCGGCAACATTTCATCTCCCGTCTGCTGCTCTGAGCAGAAACTGACATAAACTGGTCACTGCGAAGCTCTCAAACATTAACATGTATCGAAATATCACCTTTAATCATCTGTGAAGCGTCTTAACGGGCCAACAAACTCCCACCAACACCAGAGGAAGGTACGATTAAAAAGCAGAAGCAGCATCACTTTGATTGCCTCGATTACATCTTTGTTCTTCACCTGCCGTGAAATTTGTCCCTGCTGGACACCGTACACAGTCCGCCTGTGAGCCAATCACATCAAAGCAGAAGCAGCATCAGAAAAAGGCTCCTGATTGGCTGCTCTGATCCAGGAAATGAACACAGAACTGGATTTTACTGAGAAATCACCACAGTGAAAAGGTAAGATGGCTTTTTTCTTTGTTTCAATGGAAAAATGTTCAATAACTGAAGTTGAGTTAAGAGGTTGAGTGTGTCTGAGCTGAACTACCTGTTCTGACGGGAGGAGGAAATGTGTCGCACCTGTTGATCTAACGAGGCGTCAACTTCCCTCTGAGTGGAAACACGAGCTGATCCTGATCTGTGTTACATCTCTGTCCTCATCTTCATCATCATTAATCTGAAGCTCGGCTGATAATCGTCCTGAGACGATCCGAACAGAAACTTCAGCACCATGAAACCACGTTATATTAAAACTGTTCATTTCTGTTTATGATATTTCATGTTTAAATATACAAATGAGCCGTTATCTAGTTAAAGTTGGAGTCAAAGTCATAAAAAAACACAAAGTCAGGTGTGTGTGTAAGTCTTTAAAGATGTAAACCAACATATTAACTGATCAGGGTCAAATTTGTACATTAAATACGTTCTGAGTTGAAGTTCGGGAGGCAAAATGGCTCCAAATTTACAAGCCGTGACAAAATGATGTTTTCACCTGAAGCGTCTTCTCGTGATTTCTAACAATTTAGGAAACTGTCAGTTATTAAAAATGCGTCCTTTACAAGCTCGAGATATTCAGTTCACGATGACGTTGAACAGAGAAAAGCAGAATATCTGACTGTTTTTTTTGGCTTCGAATTACTGAAACTTTTCTGGATGAAGCTCATTAATCCGGTCGCTGTCACTCATCTTATCTTATGGGTCATGTTTGTAACAGTCTCCTCTATCTGCTGCTGATTACTGAGCTCATAATCATTTCACAAGCTGCTTCCTTCTGTGACTCAAACAAAGATGGCTGCCAGGAACAGAAGCTGCTTCGACATCTGGTTTTTACATTCGTACAAACTGAATCACGTCTGCGTTCGCTTCCTCCGTCTCATCTGTTGCTGCAGACTCTGGCGGTTTTACTCTCACATGTAGATTTAATCAGGCCGTGCGGTGGAACACGGACCGTTAGTGTGATCTGCTCCGCGAGCTTCAGCCAGATAAACAGTTGTGTTGTTGTTGTTGGTGCTGTGGATTAAAGCCGGGTGTGTTCCTGCAGCAGATTGCCCTCGGAGGGAACGGACAGGCCTTTTAGTGTAAAGGTATTAAGCCCAGGTCTAATCCAGAGCTAGGAGAGCAGCCAATTTAAACTGGATTCAGCCCACAGGACGACACATCACTCAGCTCTGCTTCCTTTTGTTGCTGCTATCTCAGATTCTCCCTCCGCTCACGTCTGCGACGCTCTTTTATGTCCACAACGTCCTTTTAGTTTCCTTATTTTGGATCAGAATCATTTGGGCTTCAAGGAAAGAACATGAGCTGCTTTTCTTATAAGTAATCTGATTACTGTTGGTTTGTGGACTGATTGATTATCATTTAATTGAGGAAATAACGGTGATAAATAATGGCTTCAAGATAATGTCGCCATATTTTTAGGATGAGCTCGTATTTGTAAATCACCTCAAAAGCGCAACAAAATCAAGATATTTAGTCACTTGTTCGGCTACTTTCAGTGTACGAGATGATTTATCAACCATTTAAATAATTATCATCAGCACAGTTTATTCTTATTATTCCAAAAACTCTGCGTTAAATTACTACGTTCATCAAACTAGCTTCAGCTCTGATTAATACAAAACATGCAACGTCAAATTAATACTTTCAAAATAAAAGCTTGCTGACAAACAGTTCATGTATTATGACATATTATGACTTCTGGACTGTCGTTAACGTCATACGGTCACAATTTACGTTAAAATAACTTTAAAACAAATGCATGTGGACACCTGACGTCTCAAACAGGACACAAATCTGAGTCTCTGGTGGGGAAAAGTCCAGTTTATGACACGTCAACGCGCTTCAACAAGTGACACTATACAGCGACAAAGTGAAGTGTAGGCCGCTGACAGTTACTCAGTATATATCTCAATACATCTAAGGACTGAGTGGGTACAGGAAGTGACATCATCGTTACGATACGCAGCCTTTAAACCCAGGAGCAGACGACACTTACACATCGTGCTGTGAAGCGCTGCTCGGTCCTAACAGGAGGTGAATCAGAGTAAACTCTCGGTCGCAGCTCTAAACATGCTCGTCGTTGTTCGTCTGATCTTCAGTTAGCGGCTCAATAAGTCTGTTATTCCTTGCTGCAGATGTCGCGGCCCTGTGGAGTCTGAGCAGCGTGTGTGTGCTCTGCTTTTTAATCTACAGTAGTTTTTTTTTTTTTTCTCAGTATCTGCCTCGAAGCCACTCGTCTTCTGTGCAGCTCTCTCAGCTTGATTTAAGTCTTTTTCATTCTGTGTTGTGCCCTCATTACCATGCAGACCTATATTTTCAAAAATACAATTCCCTAATTATCCCTGCTGTCGTAGTTTTGCATGAGGAGCGAGGAGGAGGAGGAGGAGGAGGGTTTGCTCTGAAAAGGCTTTCATGTGCAACGCTGTTAGGGTCCATTTATTTTCATCTCAGTTCCTCCACAAGAAAAAAAAATGTTGAGCAAGATTTCTGTGTGCTGCTTCACAGAAAGAAAGAAAGAAAGAAAGAAAGAAAGAAAGAAAGAAAGAAAGAAAAGGACACAGCGCTGTAATTTTTGGGAGGATTTTCTAAAGAACTTGTGATTGAAAAGTCGGCCGTTAAAACCAGATAAACCTGCGGGTCATGGAAGGAGTCCGCTGTACTGTGACAACAGAACTGCAGGCCAGGCCGGGCCGACCCGACCCAGAGTTCAACCACATTAAAAACAAGATCACCTTTATATAAAATACGTTCAGACACCCGACCTGCACGAGTCTGGAGACGGAAATGTCAGCCTGTCGGTCCGTTCGTCACTTTGATCCGGACTGAAATACGACGGCGTCAGTAGAGGGATCGACTGAAGGTCTCCTGAAGATGAATCGTAATCATTTTGCCACCAACACCTCAAAGATGTCAAATATTCAGTTAAATATCTTAAGTTCCTCTAGTAAAGCTGCAGCGATCAGTCGGCTCGGCGCACGAAAGAAAATAACTTGACTATTTTCTGAAGATCAATTAATTGTTTCAGTCCTTTTTTTAAGACGTGATATCAAACATGCATCTGCGTCGAAGCCGTCGTCCAACTCTACAGGTGTTAAATCACCTGGATCGTCAACGTGTTCCAGATCTGAATAACTGAATAACTTCTAGACTTTCCAGTGCCGTCGTGCCGATTGGATCAAAGTCTGACCGCATAGTCAATTTTGCATTTGCGGTGAAAAGCGACGAGTGAAGCGGTTAGCATGGTCGCTGTGAGCATGCTAACACTGAGTCTTGCATCAGAGCTGAACAAATATGAACTTGTCATCTTCCTCTGCCATATTCGTAGTTCTGCCACAGATAAGAAGGACGGCTCGCTGTTGGTGAAATATTCTTTGCAGCAGTGTGAGTTTTTTCCAGATGCGGAGCTCCAGGCAATAAAATGTGAGCACACCTGAGCTGACAGAAAGAACTAATCTCAGAGTAAACACTCACAGATACTCTGCTTATGGATTTTCACGCACAGGGGGAAGCCAGCTGTCCCACACCGGAGATAAAAAACACTCCTTACTACGGAGGAGTGCTGTCGTCTAGATTAAGTTGAGGCAGCGGCTATTAAAAGATTGTGCCTTTCACCTGCTGGCAGCGCTGCAGGATGATGTAACCTCAGAGAAACGGTCCTATCCTGACCCTCCCTGCCGACTCGTCCTTGGAGAAGAAACCTGCAGGCCGGCGTCCTGCTCCGCAACCGCCCTTGACCTGCGACCTCCGACCTCCGACCTCAGGGAGCAGAGGGGTCGGGAGAAAAGAGGATTTCCCCGCAGGGAGCAATAAAGTTTCAAATTACATGACACTCAATTTAAGCCTGTTAAATCCATCAGAGGGATCAGGAGAGAGGCCGCACGCAAAGCTCTCACAGGTTTACACGAGAAGGAAGACGCGTGGTAAACACAGCCGGAGAGCGACAACACGACAACAACACGACAACAACACAACGACACGATACGACTGGCTGAAGTCAATCCAGATTCTGTTTGGTTTCTGCTGCTGTACTCAGTCGCCAGAGAAAAACGTTGGTAATTTAAATTTCTGCAAACCACAGATACCTAAATTTCTGCTGACAACAGGTCCGACCGGTGTTTGAGGCGCCGCTTCCTTTGTAAGAGGGCGTCGTTTTATTTTCCAGGTGTGTTTGTGGCGACAAAAACAGTTTGCAAAGTGGTTATTCTGCTTCTGCATCAGACAGAATACCAGTCGTTTATTATACGGTAACATCAGAGTTACAGTCCTGCTGCTCCGCCTCTCACAACCTGTTTGTGTTTGTTCTGCAGATTCTCCTGCACGAAAACCTCTGACTGAACGAAACCTTTCAATATTCAGATCACAGTCGTAAGTGAAGTTTCTTTTATTGCAGCATTTACTGCCGTTTATTCTTCACTGGAGGAGAAGATGGTTAACATATAAACTCCTGTGAGTGACAGAGTCCACAGATACAGTAGCGCTCGGTGGGGATATAAAGTTTGATCAAAGTAAAGCGGGTGACAAACGCCGTCGCCGCCTCTTCACCTACACAGACGTCACCTGCTCAGGTTCTGCTGGTCGTCTCAGCTTTGTTTAGTAAAGGTGCTTCTGAACTTCTTCCTGCTGCAGCGCTTCAAGTTCAGATCTTCAGCATCTTAAGTGAAACCAGCTCCTGGTTTCAGAAGGTGGAGACGCAGCTGAGGCCCGATCCATGTATTGACCGGGCTGAAATCTATGGCTGGTGTTAACTAACTGCAGATAATTCACTGCCGGCATTAGTGTCACGTCTGTCAGGCGTCGACAACACTTCAAGCTCGATGCTCGTGTCGCTACAGAACGACGGACCAGAAATAGAAACTACTTGGCTGCCGACAGGGTCCGTGTTCTCAGCCCGGGACGCACAAAGGAAATGGTTTCTGCTCGCCAATCAGCTTGTTGGAAACAAGCGAGCAGCTAAAACATTTCTAGGCGGATCTCGTGCATGTGAGCGGGTCAACACTTCCCTAAAGTTAGCCTTCCTCATCAACCTCAACTGTAAAACTAAATATGGACGAGTGTTCGTCCAAATTCCAGCTCAGCTCTTTTCGATTGAAGCTACAGGAAAATCTCCAGAACTAAAACACTGAAACAGCAATTACAGTTTGAAATTGGCTGCGATGGATGGAGGGATGGACGGATGGAGGGATGTGTGGTTGGAGGGATGGATGTGTGGATCTGTGGGCGACTGGAAGCAGAAATGCATGGTGGACTCAAACGCTGCTGACTGAACGTCCACCATCTTCTGTTTCCAAAAGATCCTTCCAACTCTTTTTGTTTTGGATTTGATCCTCGAACCATTAATCACATTTCGGATCCTTTCTCCCAGAAATTACTGCAAAGAACAAACGATGAAATGAAGAATAATTCAGAGTTCGATCTCCTTCTCTCAGCTCTTTGTTTGACCTTCCTGACACAATAATTCCTCTGACTCACACGTGTTCACACCGAGTTCAACGCTACGAACGTCTTCCAGGAGAAACTCGAGAAACAGAAGCGCGACGGTTCAGGGAGATCGTGACTTTGGTTAAACGTTCAAACAAACCCTACGTGTGGATATATAGTAGAAACATGAAATAGGTCGGTGAGCTTCTGAACATTTTCTGCATGAATTCATGTTTCTTCTTTGTGTTTTATTAAACACAGAAGGTGTTTAATTTCCTTCCAAACATATTTACTGCTGCAAATTAGTCCTGAACAACCTGCGACTAACGATCCAAACACACACACACACACACACACACCAGCAGAGCAGCTGCAGCGATCAGCTGATCAATCAAAAGAAAACTCTGATAATCAGTTAAGTCATTTTTAAGCAAAAGTGTCGAACGTTTGTTGCTTTTCCGACTCTTTTCCCGACTGTTTGTTGGATAAAAGAAGCGATTTGAAGACATTTTTATAAACTAAATGATGATGATAATAATTAAAATAGCTGTTAGCTGCAGCCGCACCACTAATCCAACGTAATCTGAACATTTCTCTACATCCTCATTAAACCCTGCGTGGTTTACCAGCGACACACACTGTACGTATGCTAACATGTCACAGATCAAACTGTACGTTTGTGGCTCATCAGGCGCTTCATACGGGTTCAAACAGGATCCAAACGGGCCTCTCAGACCTCCTCTTGTTCCAGCTCCTCCACCTCCATCACACTACAGGCATTCCTCACAACAAGCCCCTCCGTTTTAAAGGGACATTCTGCTGTTTTTCATTTTTCCTCCTCCCCTGTCCATAGTGGCATCATTATAAGAGCCTATTATGGCGTTAGCGAGGCCGACTCGCAGACTAAATGCCTTGTTTCTGTCCGCCATGGGAGCCTTTCTATAGAGCCGCGACTCCCCTCCTTCAACAGAGAGGCCCCTTCATCACGCTGCCCTCCTCCTCCTCCTCCTCGTCCTCCTCCTCCTCTCATCCTCCTCGCTCTCTTCTCCCTCAGACACAGACAAGCCTTTATCTGCCCATCATGTGCTCGCTCTCTCTTTCTCTTTTTTCTCTCCGGCCTGACCCTGTTTTCCACGCCGAACACACACACACACACACACACACACACACACACACACACACACATGCAGAGCGAGTGGGGGGAAAAGACTGATTTTGAAAGCCAGCTAAATATTTTATCCATGGCCACGCTATCTGTCTGTGTAGCTTAATACCGATTTGATGTTATCTCCTAAGTCTTTCCAGCAGAGGGTTTTTTTTTCTCTCTCCATATTTTATTTTCCGGTCAAATAATCTCTCCATATCTGCTGCGTCTGAACCGTGCAGCGTGTCATCTCGCCGCTCTCTAGCCCGGAGACGTGAAAACATGGAAGGACTCGAAACAAAACTGATATTATCCAAAGACACTCGGTCGTAACGCTGCGACGCAGAGACTCAACAATCGACCGATTATCAACATGCAGAGAAAATTCAATCAGTTAATGAACCAGAGATGTTGCACCATGAACGTACAGCACCACAGTGGACACTCCGAGTACTGCAGCTAAAAATTCTCCTACGATAAAACAACTGTTGACTCTTCGGAGGTTTTGTACTAGTAAGCTTTTCAACAACCCGAGCAGGAACTCGTGTATCGGACGAGTCGCCGGCATCTTTTACGTTCAATATCTAGTTCTTAAGACAGACGGACGGATACAGGAAGCGGAAAAGATTCAAGCCGATGGAACCTCGTGTCAGGAAACGATTTTCTGTGAAACAAAGAAAAGTTTGTGCTTCTGAATCCTCGACGTCTCCAGCTGTAACGACTAATTGATCAGTTTTGAACAACTAAACTAAAAGTCAGATATCTTGATAATTATTTAATCAGTTTCTTTGTGAATACTTTCCAGTTTCTCTCCTCTACAGCAGTAAAAGAAGATTAAGACATTTGACGACGTCGCCCTGAGCTTTGGGAAACACCGATTTTATAAACCAAACCGATTGATTATTGGGGACCATGACTGACAGATTAAACATCTTGTGGCTGAGCTTTGTTCAAACAGCAGGTTCAGCCATAAAAACTCTGCAGGTCCGGTTGGATATTCAGTGCGTTTCATTTTTACACCTTCATTTCTCAGCGTTGATGCATCATCACGTCTGAACGATGTTTCTGTTACCTGCTAATGGATTGTAAGACTTTCTCAATCTGTCTGCATTCACCACGACACGGTGACGTCTATGAGACAAGAAGCAAACAGCAGAGATGACGCTCGCTCGCTCGCTCGCTCTCCTGCGATGGATTACGAACTGATTTTACTGAGCGCATTGAAAAGACAATCCCGTCTGTGAGGTCACAAATCACCTCACAGAGTGATTTTTATGTAGGAAGCAAAGATCACATCAGCCAAACGCCATAAACGCTTTTATGAAATTAAACATTAACCTCCAGGGGGAAAACCAGAGCGCAGGTGAGATGTGACCACGTCTGCTCGTCCACTTCCTGTAAGGAAACTCTGAACAAGTTAAACATTAAGACTCTTCGTCGTCTCGTTATGTCTCGTTCTGACATGTTTGCATGCGTTCAGTCTGACGGACTGTTGAACCTGCACCGGGGGAAGGAAACCGTTTCTTTAAAAGCCCTCCTGACGTGCATGTGATGCCAAATGTACATCGCTGAACAAGTTCCCTCTTGTCTCGCCGCACCGGACGCCATGTTGGACGTCTATACAACCATTTTCCTCCGTCTGCTCCACTGATTTTTCGCGGTTAGCTGTCGTGCACGTGGTCGACGCTGACTGTACCCTCGGCCTCCTCGTCTCACCTCACCTCACCTCCTGAAGTCGACCCTCGTCCTAACCTCTGTTTCCTCCCTTACATCTTCTTACACTTCTTTTTCCCCTATTCATCCGTCCTTTTGTCTCTTTTATCCTTTAACTCGGCCCGTCATCCTCCCATTCTCATTCTCTCTTCCCTTTCACATCCATCATCCATCCTCTGCTCTCCTCTCCCGTCAGCTCTCTTTATTCTCTCCTCCACTCATCTTCTTTTCATCGCTCTTAACATCACACTCTTCTTTCTCTTTTCCACCTAATTTATCTCGTCTGGATCTCGTGTCCCCCGGCCTTCTCATCCGTCTTCCACTCGTCTCTTCTTCTTCTTTCCGTCTTTTACTCCTTTTGTTTTAAAAACCTCGGCTTCACCTCCTCACCGCTCACACATATATATTTCATACAGCTTCTGTCTCAGAATGTAAATCACTGCAAACTCAATCCGGATCTTATTGAATATGTCCAAGAGTAAAACTTGTCTTTGTGTCATAAACTGGACTTCTGTTCCCCAACAACAGAACCAGAACCTCTGACTCTCCGTATCAGTCGAACCTCAGTCGAAGACGATGATGAAGATGAAGATGAAGATGATCTGTTTGTTTTACAGCTGCAACAAGTTCAAATTAGCAATATCCTGATTAAATTAGCTGCTGTTGAACGTAAGCGACTGCATTCTGTCTCAGAAACCTGAGTAATAATAATCTGTGTCACCTTGTTTCACATCTGCTCAGGTTAAACTCGTCCTGCTGCCTCCAGCCAGACTCAGACTTTTACTTCTACTCCTTGTTCTGCTTCTCTTATCTGACAGTGTTTCTGATGTGTTGGCTTTAAATCTCTTTATAAAACATTTATAAACCAGGTTGTAATCGATGCTTCGTCACCACTGATTGGACGCAGTTACGTACATTTACTCGAGTACTCGTGTGCTGTTTGTCTGTTCGACTACCTCAGTTTGAAAAATGTGTGTTTCAGTCAAACTTTAACTTCATTCAGCTCAGAACACTTTCGTACTTTTGTTCCTGCTTCTCTTTTCTGACGGCGTGTTTCTGACAGTCTAACATCTTCATGTGGTCGTTAACAGCTCCAAGAGTTTGTTAAAGTTTTCTCCTGGATCAGAAACACTTAGAATATTACTTAATATTATACTTATAATAATAATAATAACTTGATATCTGTTTATAACCACGTGCACTTGGAACTATTTAGTTACTTCTGTACTTTTACTCTCAGTACTTTTTTCTTCTGATGCTCTTTTTTGATCTGAAAACATTTTATTTCTCTCTATTAATCAGCAACATGTGAACACGTATTAAAAGATTTATTACCAGTGATGGAATCTAACGAAGTGACATTTACTGAAGTGAGTTTTCAGGTATTTTTATCGAGTATTTCCATTTTTCTACTTTACATTTTGGAGGCAAATCTTGCACTTTTTACTCCTCTAGTTATTTAATATATTTAGTTACTTTGCAGATTACAGATGCAAGTTTTTCATAATCAATCAGATTTTTAAGAAGCACTCTTTGTAATAATGTAACTTTAAGTACATTAAATACCAGATACTTTAAGATTAACTGAACTATTCAGACCGCTGTACTTTATAACACACTTTATATATTGTACACTATATTTATTTGATTTATCGACACCTGGATATAACAGTTACATTACATTAAGTTATATTTACTTGTATTTTTGATGCCAGGCGCAGAGAGACTTATCGTACGGCTGCTTTTTCACATTTACTGCAGTAATATTTCATCTTGATGCGAGTACGACTGGTTGTAATCAGATATTTAGAGTTTATGAACGAACTGTTGGATCATCTCTAACTCCTGCAGGCAGCTGGACGACGACGAAGTAAAATGTGTTTTAGATTTATTCACCTGGATAATAAACTCTGAGTGAGCTGATATTAGATTACTTTTAAACTTCTCACCCTCCTCCCATCCTCCATTCTTTCCTTTCTTCCCATTGTTTTCATTTTAATTCAC
>OMLP01015993.1:0-12360 GCA_900302685.1 Spondyliosoma cantharus
CTTGGGAAGTATCCCATACACTACCTTAAAAAAATGGGAGGATACTTTAGATTGCCCTATTCCTTGGAAACTAGTTTTTGCCTTGATATATAAAACAGCTGTTGACTCCTTAACAAGATGCTTTCAATTCAAAATTATTTATAATTTTCTTGCTGTTGCTGTTCTTGCCCAAATGTTAAATATTTGGGGTATTAGCCAATCAGATAAGTGCAGGTTTTGTGGTACAGAACCTGAGACAATAGTTCACCTTTTTTGGTATTGCCATATTGTATCTGCATTTTGGGATCAGGCTAAAAAGATGTGCATGAAAATGAGTTTGCACCTAGAGTTGGGTCTCTTTCCTTTGGTGTTGGGGGATGTTACAGAAACAAAGCCCTATACTGTAAATTTAATCATATTATTAGGGAAAAAGTTCTTCTTCAAGGCAACTGGAGTCGAATCCTTAAATATACACAGATTTAAGGGTCTCCTTAAACACCCGTTTATTTTGGAAGGATATATAAAAAACAATGATTACATTAATCGATGGGAAAAGATCATAGAGGCCGAGGGATGGTGAGAAAAGATTTGCATATCTAAAAAAAAAAAGAACCTGTCATAGATGCTGTGTCTCAATTCAGGGTCTGCATCCTTCGAAGGACCCGGCCTTTGCGGTCTTCGAAGGCGAGTCCTTCGGAGAGACCTCGTTAACCGCGTCAACCGTTGTTAAATGAGACGGTCTAAGCCTTTAGAGCATTTCCTGGTTGCGTCACCAGATGTTTTATCCTTACATCATGATTTCTGTGTGCCCATGCTCTTATGTTGTAAACATACAAGAGTTCCTGCCAGCACAGCATGAAAATCTCAGTTGCTGTGATGCCTTCTTTTTCGGGCGCGCAAAGAATCTTGGGATATGTGAGGCCGCGAAGGATAGTAGCGGTGCATCCTCCAAAAAGAGGGAAAAGAAGGCTGCATTTGGAGGAGCCTTCTGATTGGGACAGCCTTCGAGCGGCGTTGTGACATAATTGGCCTTCAAATGCGGCCTCTGAAGGATGCAGACCCTGAATTGAGACACAGCAGGAGTCTGACAGTCTGTGGAATGAAGCTGCTCTGCAGTCTGGTGGTAGGGCAGCAGGTACTTCTGTACCTGTTGTCAGGTGGCAGCAGGGTGAACAGACTGGGTGGCTGGCTGGGTGTTGTCTTTTAGTATGTTTGGAGTCCTGGTTAGCATTGATTTAACCAACCAACAGAATCAAGGTTAAAAAAATAAATAAAAAATGATTTCCCATGAAACCAGCCCCTAAATCTATTCACTGGACAGCACAAGCAAAAAGACAGTCCACAGTCTACATCAATGATAAACACTGATCACACTGATTCTCAGATGCTGAAGCCATGTGACTGTTCACATGAGATGTGCTCTGAACCACGCTTTAGTCCCGCCCTGATCACAGCAGCGTTTTATTTATTCTGAGGATCAAAGTGGACCCTTGTGACTTGTCTTTCCCCTCAAGTTCTACCTCATCTTTTATTTTTACTGTGCGGTGCAGCTGACGTGATGTCCGCGAGGATTCACCAATAGGCTATTCACCTAATGAATTGGTTTTTTTTTTGAACTACTTAAAGATTGCATTTGTTTTTACTTGATTTTGGAGACAAAGCTGGTCCGGTCTGATTCATCCTCATTTGAAGTTGCGGTGCCGTGTGACAGTCAGGCTCAGGTGCACAGCTCTCCAGTCAGCTGAGCGCTGTGAGGGGCGCGGCCCGCTCCTCTCCTCTGCAGCTGGCGGACTGTTGGACGGGAGGACGCAGCGCTCCATCCATCCACAGCGGCGGACATGACGGACGCAGCGGAGACCTGCATCAAGGTGGTGTGCCGCTTCAGGCCGCTCAACAGCTCGGAGGTGGCCCGGGGAGACAAGTACATCCCGAAGTTTCAAGGAGATGACTGTGTATCGATTGCTGTGAGTGTTTTTTTTTGTTTTCCTTCCCTCCACTTGTTCCACTTCTCATGTCGTGAAAATCTAAACATCGGCATGTTCTATTGTAAGATATTCCCCTGACTGTAGTCAGTACAAGTCGAATCAATAATGTCCTAATTTCTAACTTTAACAATGTCTCTGAACACGCCTTTGAGACAAAAAAGTCCATTTACACCTCGAGCAGTATGGAGGACTGAAGCTGCCAAAAACAAAAAGACATAAAGAAATATGACACATTGATATATATTTTTTTAATTTTGCTTCTGCATTTAGCCTGTTCAGCTTCGTGTTATTTGCCCTAGTCATTTACTTTCCCACTTTTCAGCTTGTTGACAAATGTGTTTCTTGAATATTTTCCCCTCGCATTTCCCCAGACATCCTGTATTTTCCTTTTGCATTTCTTTCTGCATTTCTGCTGCATTGTGCAAATGAGAGGGCTGTGATATAAAGCCCATGGCAGCTCAGAAGTACCAACCAATCACACATACTAGGGTGGGACTATAGGCAGAACAAAAAAATAATAATGGAACCTGAGGCAGCTCAGACTCACCAAGGTGATGTACAGCAGTGACAACCCAGACTCTGATCTGGATCATATTTTATGGGGGAAATAATTTGTAGTATTCCCTCTCATGTCCTGAACAGCTAACTGCTGCTAACTGTACTGTTTGCTGCTATTGGCTAGTTAGCTCAGTTAGCTGTGCATTTAGCAGTCTGATATGATGACTCTCCCCGCGGTCCCTCCACCCCAGAACTGGAAACCTCCTCCTCTGAGCGTCCAAAGCTCCTTTGCTAGAGGTGTAGACACCAACACTCAACTGATGTTCTGAGTCCAAGCAGATCAACTGAAAGGGCTGCTAGCTACACAGCTAACTGAGCTAAGCAGCTAAGCATCAAGTAGCCTAAAGCTGTGTCCTGTCTATCTCTGATTTATTTTCTCAGTGAAATGTAATCTTACAGTGATAACTGTGAACTCTGATAACTACATATTCATTCATTCATTCATTCATTCATTCTTTCATTCATTCAATGTTTGATTTTGGCAATCTATCCTATCTGGTTGTCTTTTCCACTTGTATGCACAACGTTTTCCAGTGAGAAGACAGAAGACATCCCAGTGTCACTTTTTCAACAACAGCTGTATGTTGTCAGACATTTCTCAGTTTGAACCCTGATTTTGAGCTGAGCTTAATGAAACGAAACATAAAGCTCCGTCCCAACAAAGATGAGCTTTCTGGCGAGATGAAGTGTTTCAAAATGGCCGCTGTTCATAGCCTTCTAGCTGAAAGACTTCATAGATTAATGAGTGGATAGCTAGTGACACAATATAGGCAAGTTAAAATAACAAATACAAAATGTTTCATACAGGGCACAAGGTCTTAATAAAGGATTTATGAAATCGTGTGATTCATCTGCCTACACTTGTGTGGGATTTTGGAGCGACATGTTAAACAGCACTGTCCACCACCATCATCAAAACACCTGCTGAGGGCTTATCTTTTGGAAGAGTGTATGACACTGAAAACGTTCTTGGGGTCTATGGTGGAACAACTCCTTGCTAAGATCCTAATGTTGTTCTCATCATCCAGTTGGCACCCATCTGTGCTGTGACTTATATATACTCTGTTTGATTGTAGGCCAAGTTTTTTTTCTGTTATTCCATGTGGCAGCTGTTGCATCAGACTTGTCCTGGTGATCATTTAGATCAGTAGAATAACTATAACCCCTGGTGCTTATGACTAATGAAAAAGAATGGCTGCTTTGTCCAAAGATGTTGACTCCCAGTCACAGGCCAACTCATAGTCAGTTGCCTCCAGTGGAAAACTCCTCCATCCAGAGCAGATCGTGTCTAGGACCAGGCCTCAGACATAAACTGCTTTTTCTACTGTTTTGTTAAAGTTGCCTAATCTTTCAAAAAGAATCAGAACCTCATCTGTCTCTTTAACCTAATCGCAGCAACCTGCAAACCACTGCTGCTGAGCCAGTAGCATTAACTGGGACTGCAGGTTGTTGCAGTGCCAGGAAACAGATTTGGAGGTTCACAGAAGCCTGATGAAGTCACTTCCTCCATGCTTGTATGGTACCTGCTGCCACGTCAGACTCTGGTTTGTTATTGGACAGATGACTGGAGCTCATTTTGCTGTCAGGAGTTTGTGCTATATCTCCTAACTGGATTTTGAAGCAAACAAATTGAACATATGAAATCTATGTGAAACAGTTGTAAACGTAGGTTGAAAGACCACTACACCAACATGATGACTATGAGGAACTTATGACGTATTGCAGTGCAAATATGTGTTATGTGTTGCAGCTGATGGGAGAACAGTACGATGGCCCTTCCCTTGCTAATATTTTGGGGTTGTCTCAGCTGCCTTCACGTCTCTGAATTTCTTCTTGTAAAAGAGCACAACACTGATTTTAGTTCAGTTTTAATTTGCATGCCCCACAAGCCCAGCTGTGTTTCTAATTGTTGATCTTTTTTGCATCTGTTAGCTCAGGTCTTGTGCTGTCGGCTGTATCAATTTGACTAAACTGCGAGCTAATGCTAGATGCAGCACTGCAATATGATCATTATGTCCCTGAATATCAAGAGATTTATATTTCCTCTCAGAACAAAGCAACACAAACACACTCTCTAATCCAGGTG
This sequence comes from Spondyliosoma cantharus, assembly GCA_900302685.1. Taxonomy (NCBI): domain Eukaryota; kingdom Metazoa; phylum Chordata; class Actinopteri; order Spariformes; family Sparidae; genus Spondyliosoma; species Spondyliosoma cantharus. The sequence continues at coordinate 4,609 of OMLP01015993.1, forward strand.
TGTGCAGTCATTTGATATTCAGATTTGGTTGTCTGAACCTTACTTTATAAAAGATTGCTGTAATATTCATGTACTTTGCTCAGTAAACTGTCTTATTAATACCATTAGAGAGAAATATCTACCTATTACTGATGTTAGCTAACATTAGCTAAAATAGCATAACTTGAGTGTATCTCATTAAATAAGTGTGTGATTTTATTGTTTATGGATTTGACTTTTGTTCGTAAATGTTTTTAAGGGAAGTATCTGATACACTGTGCTTAATGCAGCATGATGCTAATCGCTAATTATTAGCGTATATCTCATGTAGAGAGGAGTCATAAGGTTGGTAAACTGACTTAGCTAATGTTAGCTAACATTAGCCAAAAGCTACTGGCCATACCAGACTAAGAAAAGCTGCAACAGCCAAACCTCTAAGTGTATCTCATTGAATAAGTGTATGATTGTGTTGCTTATGGATTCAACTTTTCATAGGTAAGAAGAACAATGTGTCATCTCTCCTCTAAAAGTTGCATGTTCTTTGATTTTATAAGCCAAAGTAAGTCACAACATGTGAGGAAGACTTAGAGAATCTGACATTCAGAGCAAAAGCACAGAGGTGTGATTCTCAAATGTTTCAAGTCAAGGAGGCCTTTATTAGATATGATATGCTGCATTACTTTAATGTGATGCTAAGTGCTGAATAGCAGCCCCTGTGGCCAGTAGTGAAATGTATGGAATCATTGTAAATAGATTAGACCGATAGTCTGTGAATTGACTCGACTCGACGTATCCACACATTTGAATTGTACATTAACAATCAAATAGGACTTAAATCACATAGCACAGTGTTTATACATGACGCAAGTATTAATCCCTGCGTTTATTTTGTAGATATTGTGTTATAGGTTATAGCATATCACTGTAACATTACTCTTCGAGGGTCGGAGATCCATTTCGAAAAGTCCAGTTGTTCACGTGAATGCGTGCAGACAGAACGCTTGCAGTTTGTTGACCTGTGCCCATGGATTGCAAAAGTGAGCACATATGAGTCATGTAGGCCTTTTGCTGTGTAGTGATGTGGACACTAATGTTGGCGTGGCGCTCACCTCTTCTTCACAGGGTAAACCGTACTACTTTGACCGCGTGTTCCAGTCCAACACAACTCAGGAGCAATTCTACAATGCTGTGGCTCAGAAGATTGTCAGGGGTAAGATGTTCAGGAGAATATAGATGCAGTCTCGGTGACACCTGGGAATATGAGCCTGAACCTAGGTGCAAAAAAGTGTGTTTTCTTTGTCTTCATGTATACAGATGTCCTGGAGGGCTACAATGGGACAATATTTGCCTATGGACAGACATCCTCTGGCAAAACACACACTATGGAGGTAATATAAAGACATAGTTGCAAAAGAATAATGAGTTCAAAAATCTGGCGTTCCATCGTGTCTTGCTAATACTTACTCATGTAATTGTCTATTAAAGGGGAAACTTCATGACCCAGACATGATGGGAGTCATTCCCAGAATTGTTCAAGACATCTTCAACTACATTTACTCCATGGATCAGAACCTGGAGTTTCATATCAAAGTACGTTAACGTCTCGACCAGGTTGCTTTCAAACGTCAGCGTGTGCACATCAAACTGTCTCACTTGAAGCTTTGCTCTGCAGGTTTCATATTTTGAAGTCTATTTGGACAAAATCAAAGACTTGCTGGACGGTACGTTTTGGTCTCTTATCGTCATCATTCAGACCCTGATGCGGACGAGGAGCTTTACTGAGGCGTGACGTCTGTTTTCTTTCTCCTCCACAGTCACAAAGACCAACCTTTCCGTACACGAGGACAAAAACAGGGTGCCTTATGTCAAGGTGAGACTCTGGGTTTGTTTTCACTTTAACTTTTAGCCCAGACGCAGTTTCTCGAGTTTAACAATCACACAGTCACATGTTTGTGACAGCTAGTTGTAATGCATTAGATATGGATACACGAGAGAATATCATCGAAACAATGGCGCCACTGTGATCTGCAGGATGACATGATGGTGCTTTATATAACCTGTTCGACACAGACTCATACAGCACTTTTGTTGAATGGAATGGGGTGCATTCACTGTCGTACTGTTCTTACAATATATATGTTTCATACATTAGTTTTGATTGATTTTATATTGGTTAGAAGACTGAAGTAATAGCATCACTCTTTCTTCATAATTTCCCCTGTGAAAGCATCAGTCTGATACAGTATGTCACGGTCTCCTCAGCTAATAATTGTCTCTCTGTGAAGCCGGCCTGCTGCGGGGCTGTTAGACACAACGTTTCCTTGTGATTGTGTGTGTCCCCAGGGGTGTACAGAGCGTTTTGTGTGCAGTCCCGACGAGGTCATGGAAGCCATAGAGGACGGGAAAAACAGCCGAAGCGTGGCTGTCACAAGTGAGTTCGCACACTGAGCGCCTTCAGTGTGGCTGGGCCTCATGGGTTCGACCTCACTGAGTCTCCTGACTGCAGCAAGACTCCCATCAGCCAAGACACTGTGTCTGTGCGCCGCACACAACCAAATAAGTGATGTCAAAAAGTATTTCTACCTTGCTTAAACTGAGGTGTGATCTGATCTGAAATCAATCATAGTATTTGGTATATTGTCCGATTCTTGTTAATATTTAAGTAAAAGTGTCAAGTGTGTATTAGCTTGCAGTTTTAGGCCACCGCAAGAATTTATCTGAAGGAACATTTCACCTAAAATAATTGAATTTGGTCATTATCTACTCGCCCCCATGCTGATGGAGACTCACACAGTGTTGCAGCGTTCTCCTAAACAACTATAGCCGATGGGGACCCACACTGATTTGAAAAGACATTATTTACATACTTTCTAAAGCCGAATTCTTCACTGTAGCTGCTTGGCTAAAAGCGTTAGCACGCACCCCGCCTGAAGAGACTGCACGAGCTTGATTGTGCATGTTGGGGGTGTAAACAACGTCTTTTCAAATCAGTTTGGGATCCCAGGGCTTCTGGAGACTTGGATTACTTCAGACGAGCTGTAAGGACCCAGTGTTTTTTTTTTTTTTATTACATTTTAAATCAAGTCCCCGTGCTTCTCCAGTTGTTTCAGAGAGTGCTGCAATGCTGTTTTGCTGTGAAGCTGCAGAAATGTTTTTTGGACTACGAAACTTCACCTGACTTTTGTTGTTGGTGTGTGTGTGTGTGTGTGTGTGTGTGTGTGTGTGTGTGTGTGTGTGTGTGTGTGTGTGTGTGTGTGTGTGTGTGTGTGTGTGTCCTCGTGTCAGACATGAACGAGCACAGCTCCAGGAGTCACAGCATCTTCCTCATTAACATCAAGCAGGAAAACTCTCAGACTGGACACAAACTGACCGGCAAGCTCTACCTCGTTGATCTGGCCGGGAGTGAGAAAGTATGTTTCCATCTCACACTCCTTTTTTTTTCGACTTTCTGACATTAATTCTCGGATCTTTTAAACTCACATCTGTTGCTCCTGAAGGCACACTTTGCTTTCCTCTGGTGAACCGATTCATGTGATGAAACTTTAATAGCAAACTGCTGCTCTGCCAAACATTAACATGTTTGACAGAGCAGTCCTGTCACAGTGTTTCTGATAATGCAGTCTGGTTCCGCTGTCATTAACAGAACTCTCCTTGGTTGGTGTGTTTCAAAGGTGGGTAAAACAGGAGCAGAGGGCACAGTGCTGGATGAAGCCAAGATGATCAACAAGTCCCTGTCTTCACTGGGAATCGTCATTTCGGCTCTGGCAGAGGGCTCGGTGAGTTAGTCACAGTTCTGACGGGATGGATTGGTCCCGTGCTTCCATCATAGCTGTGTTTAATGACGTGTGTTTAATTCAAATTCTCACTTAGGATTCCCACAAAGGTGGAAGCTGAAGAGGATTAGAGCCACTGTGTGCATGTATTTGAATTCTGACTATTTTCCCAGAATCCTCAGGATCGAAGTCTGACGCTTCATGTGATTCTTTCTCTTTTCTCAGGTTTCTGTCCTTTTGCTGGGCTTCGTTTGTCTTTGATTTTTTCCTCCGATTCTTTATCTTTTCTTGGAGTTCTAAGATCCATGTCAGAATTCTGTCATTTGTTCTTACAATTATGACGTTTTTTCTCATAACTCTGCGATAAATAGTCAGAATTGTTTATTTTTGTTCTGTCTTTTCTAAGAATTTCTCAACATTATGACTCATAATAATGTATGATCTAATTGTTAATTGGGATTGATTGCATTATGCCATACTCGAATGACACAGTATACCTAAAATTCCACATGGAAACAGTCAGTGTTGTTGATAAACGATGTGTATTGTATTGTGGATTTGAATCTGTGTCCTCTGTCAGAGCTATGTACCGTACAGAGACAGTAAGATGACCAGGATCCTGCAGGACTCCCTGGGAGGGAACTGTCGGACCACCATGGTCATCTGCTGCTCACCCTCCTCTTTCAACGATGCTGAGACCAGGACCACGCTGCAGTTTGGACAGAGGTACACACACACACACACACACACACACACACACACACAAACACACACACACTGAAATACAGATCCAATCTGTTTACCACACAGCGTGGAAATCATGAGAATGCTTTATGTAAGACGACACCAGGGCCAGATGTCACTGTGGTGCTAAAAAGCATGTCGATGGTCTGCCATTCATGAATAACACTGACAAAAAAACACAATGTAAATCCGTCCCATGGTGGCCGATCCACATGATAAGCTCAACAATCAAACATATCTTATGAGCTTATCCCTGCATTAGTATGTTGTAGAAGAACTGCTGTGTATACTGCCTGTCAGGCTTTACATTTCTAATGCAGTGGTAACAAATACAATTGGAGTTGAGGCTATGAGATAAGAACTATAGCAGTTCTGTGAAGTTTTAAAGGTAAAAATACATGTTTTCATAATTGCAGCACAAAGGCTTGCCTGTGTGCTACAATAATCAGCCCGGTGTTCATGTGGGAAGCCAGTGAAGGATCATATGTCTGTTTGCCAAACAGTGAGTCCCAGGGAATGGTCCCACCACCTTCACAGATGAGGATGAAACTCACTGTGCATTTTAAAGACTGGCCAGGCTCTCCGTCTTCTTTGCCGATGCTAAGCTAACCATCTGCAGTCTGTAGCTTCATATTTAGCACGCAGACACGAGAGTGGGATGGATTTGCATCCAACTTTCGCCATAAAGCGAAGATTCCTAACATTTTGAACTCACGCCCAGACCAGTCCAAAAGCAGTCGAGCTGGTGATCTTCAATAAAGATTGCTGCGTTATTCACACCTTGCTGTCTCACCAGGGCGAAGACGGTCAAGAACACGGTGTGTTTGAATGTGGAGCTGACCGCAGAGCAGTGGAAGAGCAAGTGGGAGAAAGAGAAGGAGAAGAACAAGACGCTGAAAAACACTGTCACCTGGCTCGAGACCGAGCTCAACCGGTGGAGGAGCGGTGAGGAATGCACTGTCCAATAATATCTCACCATTCTGTATGCTGCATAATGCTGCATTATGAATACGTGTTGGGCAGTTCAAGAACCCTTGTGTAATTTTTTTGCCTTAAAATAACAACTTAACTTAACAACAACAGTGTCTTGTAAAAGGGTGAATGGCGTCACTGCTACAGAACGGGGATTGCATGTACCACAGTGGAAACTTTGGGGGACGCCAAATCACACAAAATGCCAATTTCAGAGGCAGGCGAACTCGAAGGGCCCATGAAATTAACCGCAGTAGGCTGAGGTGGGGAGGCGACCCCACCCTTGTTAGCAAAATCTCTCTCCACCTTTTAGCTGGCAAAGCTTCTCAAAGCTCCACGGTGGAAGCAGTCAAGGAACAACAGAATTGCTCGTTGTGAGGCTACTCGGCCAGTCAAATCTGTGTATCGCATGAAGCATAAGGCAGATACACACACAGGCGAGAGGCGACGGGACAGAAAGGGAAAACAGAGCTTTTAAGCAAGAATGGACTCTTGCATGTTCATTCTTTCCAGGGACAGTGTGACTCGTAGCTGAGCCTGTGGCTAATGTTTAAAGTGGTAATGTGATGTGCCACTTTCAGACAACACAGAGAATGTGTTGAACAAACATACCCACTCAAATCTGAACTAATATTTTATATGGTAGTGAATCCTCGTGATTATGATATTCTGGACCTTTGGTTGAGGTCATTTTCTATAACGGGACCTCTTTCAATTATTTTTTAAATTTTCTCTGAATCGTGCTGATCTGCCAGTGTCATCCTGGATCTATAACATTCTCTAACAACAAATTGCCTCCCGCTTATCTGGAAATGTATGGAAGAACAACATCTCTTTAATTGGTTACAAATTGCTTCTTTTTGAGATTTCCTCTCCTTTCTGAAAACTAAGCTCCAAAGTATCCTCATCTTAGTTTGTTTCAGCCGAATCACACACTGGTGCTATTCTGGGTTTGGAGAGGACACGCCTAAAGAAATAATCCTTCGTTTCCGTATTAGCAAAGCCGCGTTGATGACTGGCGTTGTTCTCTGCAAAACACGTGCACGATCATGTCTTTTTTACGCTCATCTAAAGAACACAAGAACTACAGAGTTGTCACAGATCTCGGTTTTAAAACAAAGATTTGATTGAGCAAACGTGACACAGCCCTGATACGTGAGGGGGACCGGAACTGAAGTCCCTCTCTGCTGCCCTCTGCAGGAGAGAGTGTGCCGGCAGAGGAACAGTTTGATAAAGAAAAGGCCAAAGAAGAGGCCAAGGCTCCGGACAGTGCGCTCAACAATGATAAGACACCGACGCAACCTGCCCTGAGCAGCCTGCCCGGGGTCAAGATTACAGACGCAGAGAAAGTGAAGTACGAGGCAGAACTTGCCAAACTCTACAAAGAGCTGGATGATAAGGTAAGAACACAAATGTCGGTTTACTGAAAGCAAAGTGACCATATTTATCCATGTTTGTCCACTGAATGTATGTCTGTCTGTATGTATGTATGTATGTATGTCCTCTCCAGTGAGATGTGGTTATTTGCCATATGGTGGAAACATGCACAAGCTCATCCTGCATGCACTTAAAAGGCTGTGAATCAGATGTGTGAAGCTGATGACTTTAGTCTTGGCTTCGTAAAATGAAGATAAAATAAAAGAAGAGGAAAAGAAGGATTTCACCCCAGTAGTCCAGGGACGTTCAAACTTAACATTTATAGTTCATTAAACACTCGCTCATAGTTATTTCATTGTTAACTTGCAGTGAAATGCTTTAATAACCACTGAATAAACAATTGTAAGGGTTGAGAAACATCGGCGTAATGTTTATAGATGAACTACACAGCATTAATTAACTATTTACAAAGTATCATAACAGCTACAACTTCACATGTGATTAATAAATGGTTTATAAATTGTGAATATTAACATGAAGTTAAGTTTAGTAAACCATAGCTTTACCATTTGTTAATGAGGATTATAATTAAGTGCTACCTCTAAATGATACAGTCATGTTAAAGTTGAATACTATACAATATGTTCAAAATTTGATAGTTAAAAATAGTTAATATTGCTAACATTAACTCTGCTTGTATCTGTCGTGTTCATACAGTATTCTGCCATAATGTGATGTTAAAGCTCAGTGCTGCTAAAGTGTAGTACTCCTGTTGGTCAACAGGTGGCGGGACTGTCCTCTGTTCAGTAGTGCTTCCGATTGCTGATTCACGGATGACTTTTCTCTCTTCCTCTCTCCTCTTCACCATCCTCCCTTTCATCCAGGACGATGAGATCAACCAGCAGTC
>OMLP01015995.1:6376-19310 GCA_900302685.1 Spondyliosoma cantharus
TGATCACACACACACACACACACACACACACACACACACACACACACACACGCCTGCCGATGTCTTTGAAGACTTGGGGATTTAATTGCCCGTAGAACAATTTGGCTTTGTTGGAAGTGAAAAATGAAAACAGTAAATCATAATTAAATATGCTTGAAGATGCATGCGCGCGCACACACACACACACACACACACACACACACACACTGGAGGGATGACATCACTTGCACTAAATTCACTTTCACAGTTGTGTCATCATCGCATGAGACAACTAAACAATCCCATGGACATTTTCCGTGCTAATGGTGGCAATTTTGTTCCCTCTAGTTTCATTTTCATTTTTTATATCATTGCCTCTTTTCTTTGTCTCTCGTTCGTCACAATAACCCATCGTGTTGTAAATGTGTAATTTGTGTTTCGTTGAGAGCGGTTTGTGTCTTTGCCTCCTCTTTTCTACACATCGTCACTCAGCTTCTTGGATTTACTGACATTAGGCAGCAGATTTAAGAGACTAAACCTGCAAAATATCAGCAGGCAACATGCTGAACATTTCAAAAATCATCTTTCAAGCTGATCAGAGTCTCATAACTGTATCGCTGCCTGCTGATATACTTCCTCTTTAAATGATGATCTGTTGCGTTGGTGCAGATCAGGCTCATACAAACGACATCTCCTCTGTTAACTAATATTGGGGACATGGTGAAGGCTGCCAGCACATGACGCTGCTCCATGAATGATGCTGAGGAGACTCTCCACACTGTCAGACACTTCACAGAGGAGCTTCTGTTAACATGCAACTCATTAACTGTGTCCACAATCCGGAAGCTCGTGCCGGCTAGTCTTTGAAATCTGGAAATTAATTCATGGTTCATCGTTGCTGCCGCGTGCTAGAGAGGAGAACGTTTTATGGATCTCCCCAATTAGATGATGAGCAAGATAAAGGACTATTCAGTGGGAGTGAGAGCCTTATTTCCATCTCATGTTTGTGCTCCATCTGCATTCCTGGCAATTAATTTATGCTAATCTCCATCAGGACTGCGAACACATCAACAAACTGTGTTTCCCTGGTGCAAGGTCAACCACACAGGGAGGCTGGAGACGGCACGCATGATGGAAATGACCCGTCCCCACGCTTCACTGGAATAACAGACTGGAACAAATATAAACACACACACACACACACATAAACACAGACAGACAGTGAGGAGTGGAGATGGGTGGAAAGAGAGAGGGGGAGCGAGCAAAGGAAACAGAAAAGTTGACCTAAAAATTCTCTTCACCCCCGAGGGCTGAGGGAGGAACGTCAAAGAGGAGACTGTGCTATTTTTCCAATTTCACAGAGAGGAAAATATTCTTCTGCTTCTCTCACAGCACGGATACAGTCAGAGTTCAGTAGCAGTGTTTCTGTTTCACTGGGTTTAATTTATCTTGATTATGTGTGTTAGTAATAATACTGTTTGGATCTGATCTAATGCTGATACTCAAGCATTGTTGGGCAACAAGGCTGTGTTTTATTTATCTGGTAGAAGTGAACTGTGACCTTCGATGCATGTCACACTCTCATCTCCATGTTTCCTGCCTTCTTCTTCACTGTCACTATCCAGTAAAGGCAGGAAATACACACTAAAAATACAATCAAGCAGTAGCCAAACTGAGAACAGATCAGATACGTGTTGTAATCGGATGAACTGGTTGAATGCACACAGGTTTCTGACACCTCATCTGTGCAGATCTCACTTTTTCTTTTCTTTACAGGTCCAGTTTATAGGTTTTAGTGACATCTAGCAGTAAGGCTGCAGATTGGAACCAACTGATCGTACACCTCACCCTCACCCATCTAGTGCTGTAGTATGAAGAGCGAGAAAGTCCAAGTTGCGAGGCACTTGGGTTGGTTGGATGGGTCGTATTTTCCCTCTGAAGACTGAGGTTTGTGTCCCGTGTGTGACAAAGGGTCAAAACGTACCTGTTTTTATGATATTATGTGACTGAATGTAGTTATTTCAACACAGGGAATGATCTTTTCCTAAACCTAACCAAGCAGTTTTGCCATCTAAACCTTAAAACTGTTTCATTTATGTGCCTAAACCTGACCAAACCTTAACTATTCGACAATGTTATTAACAGTCCAAATGTCAAATGTTGTAATATGTGAACAGCGGAGCACTTGAAGCTTAAGGCCACGGCTGCTGTGTTTGTAGAAATATGGTAGACTCTTTGGAAGCGGACCTGCTGCCTCTGTAGATTTAAACATGCAGTGATTCTTCGTTTCAGGTTTCAGTTTCAGTTTCATTATGCACTAATGAAAACATAAACATCAGTATTATGTTCCATTTCTGCCAAAATAACCACCTAAATCCTACAAACTGGATCTTTAACACATTTTTTTAGTGTAAGTACTAAACAAAAAGCTGAAGTGTAGAGAAAAATCTTTTCAGCTGCTGATTTTATATCCTTTGTTGGTATAAAAACACTAACAAGAGGAGTTTTATGGTCATCGTTATTCTCTTCTCTTCCTCTCTGGGGTTAGGGTTAACTACGACTACACGACCACACAGGTGATTTGCAGAGTCTTCATATTTACGGGTCATTGTGGGACAAACAGCGACCTGCAACTGAGCAGTAATGAGGTAACACTGTTGTAGAGAGGCGCAAATTAAGTGTTGGCTGAACTGGCAGCATTTCAGGCCACTTCAGTAAGTCAAGTATCAGCACTGGACGATCAAAATGAAATATGAATGTGCTCTACGAACAGATTATTCTTCTGTGATAACTTTAGTGAATAAAAATCTCAGCAACACAAGTTCAACCTGTTTCTAATATAAATCAAACTGTTTCAAGCAACATTTCACATCGTACGAATTCATGGATTTTATTTCAAGATGGAGACACGTTTGTTCGTTCGTTTGTTGATTTTTGCATCGAAACAAGTTAAATCAGCTGACAGCAGCCAGATGTTCTGTGTTTCCTTGCGGTGCTGTGACTGAATGCATTGTTTCTTTTTTTGAAAACAGAATCTGATTTTTATTTCTCGTGTATGTTTTGTTTTTGTTGAAATGTAAGATACATTTTTCTACAATAAATATGTGGACAGGTTACTTACACTTAAACAACGTGCTACATTTAAAAGTGAAGGACACTACAAGACACTTAAAGAGCGTCAGCATGCACTGAACATTAAGAAAAAGAAAACTGAACAGATGGATGGTCAAAAACGAAGGAATACGATGGAAGTGACACTACAGACAAACTGAGGAAACACGACGGACGGAGCCGGCCAATACCTTTCTTCCTTGCTGCAGTTAGCGTTTGTGATATCCAAACTTTTACTGAAAACAGATTTGCTAAAAAGGGGGCAGACAGAAATAAAGAGACAGACAGAAAGGCAGTCACATAAGGGGAATCCTAACAAACAGCATGCAGTACTCAAAAGAACAAACAAATAAAACTTATGACAAAGTCAGCACTGTAAAATAAAATGAAATCATATCACCATGAAACACAGAGCAACACAAACTCATGCACAGATTAATAAATCAGAAACAAAAAACATTCATGGTTCATGCTCCAGTCAGCGGGACATTCAACACACTCCCTCACTGCAGAGAAGCCATTTCTGTTTCCAATCTCCTGGAACTTGTTTACACGGTGTAATGTTCAAATCTATTATCTCTGAATCATCCATCAGCCAGGAGAGACCTTCACAAATGTAATAACAAGACGAGCAGCTGAGCAGGCGCTGTGACAACCAGAAATCAGGTGAGCCGTGCTTCATGAATCTACAAACACTTTGTCAGAGCGCAGAAATAAAACCTAATGCTTCAGTCGTGTGTGAGAAGATCTGATGAAGTCTTTACTGCGCTCGACCGATGTGTTTTTTTCAAGGCCGATACCGATGATAATAATTATTAGTAGTTCAGGAGACTGATAACCGATAATTGGAACCAATATGCATCGTCTCAAAGTCAAGAATCACCAGTGATGGATTGTTTCCAACTACAATTTACACAAATACTTTACTCAACAACATTTTGCTCTTTCACTCCACATAATTTATCCAATAACTTTAAACTGCAATTTCAGATTATTCAGTGCTGGTCAGCTGTTACACGTGACACTTCATCCATCTTCAACCTGAGCAGAGGACGAATTAACCAGAACAAATAAAAACATCAGTTTGTCTCCTCGTTTAAACGTCACATCTGATTCCTGAACGTCTGCGATCAAACCTGCCAACATCTCCACTTCATGTGTATTTAGTTCAAACGCATCACTTCCAACAGTGAAGACATAAAGTTTCCATCTTATTAACATTCATAAGTCGAACACATGGAGCTGAGCCCTCAGTCTCTCTATGTGCTGATCAGTTAGTCGCTCACTGAAAAGGGAGGAAATCTACGAGCCCACAAACTGTTTGTGCCGTCTGAGCCTCCGGTCCACATTAAAGTCTGACTGTCGTGTGGACTTGAGCTCCACTCGCTCTGCTTGTAAGCCTTCAATTAAACTGATGTGAAATGGCTCCCTCTCACTTTGAAAGCTGTAAATGATGAAGATTATGAAGGATGTCAGGGCAGATTTATTGCTCCGCTCTCGGACTGTTGACCTTTACATGACAGTTAAGTGAATTTAATAGTTGCATTAAGCCAAATTGACAAGGTCTTGTGGGTCAATTAGGTTAAATCTAAGGATAAATGTGGACATTTAATTAAAACTCTCTCCTGAATCAGCTCCCGTTCATGAGTAACTTCTACACATCGACTTCAAACGCTCATCTTTTTGCTGAATGTGGGATCAAAGCAGCTCCTGGAGGAGGTGGAAGCAAATATAAATCTTCTGGACAGATTTCTGTCTTCTTCCTCGCCTTCGGCTGCTCCCTGTTGGGGGTCGCCACAGCGGATCGTCTGCTCGCTACGCTACACGTAAACTTCTGTCTGTTTTTTTATAAATATTGTACTTCTCCGGCTTCTTTCCTCAAAGGTTTTAATGACGATCACATGAATGCAGATTTAAGACAAAGATGTTAAAACCCCTTTTTGGCTTGTATCTAAAGTGACGTCATCCTTTTGCATTTCCATGTTTTAATATTCAATCTTGATCTTTTATTTAGTGTTTACTGCGTTGCCTTACATCATTACTTTATGATCAGTTTCTTATTTCACATTGTTTGCTGCCGTACTTTCATCCTTTTGTTTTCACTGTCTGTCAAAGTACTTTGAAAAACTTCTTCTGAAAAGCTTCACAAATCTCCCGCTGTTCTTCAATAAAAATGCTCAATGAAAAAGGAGCTGTGTAATACTGCAGCCAGAAAACTGAAGTCTGTTTGTTTCAGATATTTACACATAATGGAAATGTTCTTATTTTGCCCACATACTAATATTAATAGACCCAGAAACACCTCAGACTACACAGGAGCCCTTTGTGTTCACGTCACATCACAGCTGACCGTTTTAAAAACAGAAAGCAGATTTTTATGTTTTAAAACCTCTCAGACAGACGTGACAGAAGCTATTAAACCAACAGGCTTTCCATCATCATCATCATCATCATTATTGTTTTTACTTGTGTGTATATTCATGTGGCAGCATTTATATCCGAGACAAATTTCCCTCAGGACAAAAAATAAATCTTGAACTTTGCATCATGATGCAAAAAGAACGAATCTCTACACGTGGATCCTCGGACGTCCAAACCTTTCAAAGTACTCCTGTATGTCCGTGTTGTTCGAGTAAATAAAGACTTAATGTGATCATGTGTCAGGGAGGTCATGTTTGATGGATGCATGTACTTTAACACTGATGATGGCTCATCTTAAACAAACAGTAGACGATGTTTCACAGTTTACAGGACCATCTCAAGGAAGATGCTCAGAGCACAAACGTAACTCTAACCAGAACAGTGACAGAAGACAAAACACTGGTATAAAGAAACGGTGTCTTGCTCATCGTGGTGATCCATGAATAACAGACCATTTAATATTTAGGATGACAGACTTGATGGGAGATAAACTGGCACAAACAGCTGACTGGGCAATGAAACTGTAAATTAGTTTGAGTAACTGGACTACAACATTAACTTTAAAGGGGCAGTTTACCCAAAATTCATTCATAATCAGCTGCTCCAGGCTGATGGAAAGTTGTTGATTGTAAAAGATGTTATTTAAACCTTTTTTGATGATGAAATCTTCACTGCAGCTGCACAATTAAAAGTGTGCAACCCAACTGAAGTAGTTACAAAAACTGAGCTGTGCATGGAAGGAGTAAATATCTTTTTCTAATCAGTTTGGGATCTCTGGGCTTCCAGAGATTTGGATTAGGTCAGACTTGCTGTACGCGGTTTGTTTTCCTTCCCCAGTTGCTTCAGTTGTTTAGGAGAATCCTGCAACGCTGTTTTGCTGTGAAGCTCCAGAAATGTTTGTTGGAAACTTCTGCCAAACTTTCCATCAGCGTGGAGGGAGGAGGCCCCACTCTCCACTGTGCTTCTTTTGTTTGTGCCACAACTTGATTTACATAAATAACAACTCAAATCGTGCAACATCTGTCATGCGAGATGCACAAAAATTACGTTTGTTGTGCTTTTACAGATGCAGAGTAATATTTGTTTTGCCAAGGCTCAGTTCTCAGGTTCATGTCATACCCGGGATAAAAATGATGTTCTTTCATGGAATTGAGCCTGGATGTTGAGACACATTTTCAAACATTTAGACTCTTAAAGATACAACGACTGATATTCTGTTGGTTCATCCCAACAACACAAACATCAACAGTCACTTTATGCACCAACTTGCCAAATACATGTCAGGTTCACAGCCTCGTGTCCTCTTTGACTGCATGCTCCATGCACACTCAACACACATGACGCACAAACCTGAGAGTCCTGCTCATGCATTTGAACAGTTTTCAACCACAACTAAGAGCACACTTGTTTCTCTCTGGCAGAGTTTACATCAGGCTTTGTTTGATATGTACCGAACATGTTGAACTGACAGAAAGAGAACGATGCATCATGTATTTAACCTCAGTTCAGTGAAGGTGTGGACAGACTGAACAAAGGTCGTACTGAGGGCAAACAGACGGCGCGTGTGGGACATAAATTAGAAAAAGGACCAGTCAGATTTACGCTGATGCTCCCTCCTTCCTTCACGTCACTGAACTGAGATTAAACACAATATTTAAACTAAAATACAGTCTGAACAACAGCAGCTCCTCTTCACTGACCCGTGTGTGTCAGACATGTCTGTCCATGCTCATGAACACACGTGCAGGTCTCCGCCTCTTACCTCTGACCGTGGGTCGCCATGTCGATGGCTCGTCGCACGGGGACGGGAGATCCTCCCTCCGTGACGCTCAGCACCTCCATGGACTTCCTCTCCGGTCTGCGCTTACCGTGACGGCTCAGCATGGGTGAATCCACGCGCTTCCTGGGAGGGTCTGCTGAGCGAGGCCAGGAGTCAAACGTCAAAGAAGGGAGAACACAAAGACAGAAACTAGTCAGGGAACCAGATCGACGAAAGTCAACAAAGTCAGCACTTCCTCTGGCGTGCAATGTTACATCTGATGGTTCAGTACGACTGTCTACACACTGAGTTCCCATTTTGTTCAATTCTTATCTTATACACATTTAACTGTTCTCTTTAATTTTCTCTATCTGTACTTATTCTGTCCTTGGGCTCCTCGAACATCCAAAGTTCCCCTCTGAGGATCAATAAAGGATTATCTGATCTTATCTTGTCTTCACCAAAGAAAAGCTACCTTGATCTGAACAGCTAGGAGTTGAAAAAATGTTCTCCAAAAACGGTGATGTAATGTTTGAATTTGAGGGTGCAAATACATCGGTGTAAAGCCAAGCCAACCTCTGTTAGCTCAGAGGCTTGAGGCAGTGTTGACTTGTGTACTTGCTGGAAATTATCCACAATCCCCGGCTCCCTAAACAAGTCATCTCCTCTCTTTGTTTCTCTAAAACTTCTCTGGTGCAGCACTTGAAAGATGGAGGACAGACAATAGAGGTAAATACCAACATGGCGCTGCTATTCTATTGGCTGAAGAGGTTAGCCATCTGTGATCCGCAGTCTGTCTGCTGTCAGGATCTGCACTTAAAATGAGAACTACTGACATATTAATATGCTGATGTCTAATGTCAACAAGGGTCACCTTCTTAGTCTGAGTCCTCGTTTCCTCATAGATCTGTTTGCATATGTCAACTCGAAATCTAATTGAATTCCAATGGGAACTGTCGTGATCTCCGATGTGTTTGCAAACTCCTGTGTCTTTTTTTTTTCCAGTCTTGAACAAACTGGACCTCAAGATGATGAAAAAATGTGTTGGATGGCAGATTTTGGACAGACGGGATGCAGTCTGTGCCGCAGGAAACAACTTAGCTAACCGATTGATTTTTAGCGACGCTGGCCTGATGATGGCTGTGAGCTGATCACCACATCTCACACAATCATGACCTGTCAATTAAAAATCTCTGTTCAGCCGGACGGGCCTACCGATCTCGTTGCGTGGTGGCAGGTTCTGGTCCTCATGGCTCGGATACCTCTCCTTACGGTCCAGCAGCAGGAAGTAGATCATCTTCTCCTGGTTCTCCCTGGAGAGAGGAGAGAGCTCGCCGTCAGCTGAGTGCTCATTGGTTAAGAGCGGCACAGTAAGACGCTCCATCATCACAGACGTATTAAATAGAAAAATTAATCAAACTGACAATTTCTCAGCCGTCTCATCTATTTCTCTGGCTGCCACCTCCTTCCTCCCCCTCCTCCCCTCTTTAATCTACTTCCTCTGTGGTTTTATCGTCTCTCTGCTCCCTCCACCCTTCCTCCCCCTGCTCCTCCTCCTCACTCACTCCTCAGACAGCAGGTCTTTGGCCAGTTTTTCCTTGTCTCTGAAGCAGCCCAGAGAGTGCATGCTCTCCAGGACGTCAGGGTCGATCTCCTCGGCTGTAGCCAGCGTCCTGATGGCCACCTTCCTGGGGACGGGCTGCTCCGGCTCCGGCTCGTTCTTTCCAGCTCTGCAACAAGACACATGCAAATAACCCAAGGAGCTTAGTGTTTAAGACATGCAAGTGCTTATTAAGGCACAGACAAATACATTTAGACTCAACTTGTCAATAGCTTGTGGCTTTTGCCTTTGAAGTTGACCTTTTTCTAAGAACAAATGTTTCTTACGAAATGTAATTCACGTTGAGTTGTGAAAAGCCTCTAATTGAGCACACTGGGTAGCTGAAACCTGAGGGGAGCCGTGCTCTGCTGCACAAAACTTTCTGATAAGCAAACAAACAAGTATAATCACTGAGAAGGGAAGCAGGAGCACTGAAGCATGACGGATATGCAGCACAAACTTCGTTTCGTAAGCTGATGATTTGGGAACAATGTGGCTTCCTCATTAGCTTAGAAGGCAAATGTGTTAGCATCTCATGTGTTGCCTCCAGGTCGACAGGATATATCCCAACAAACTAATCATTTTTAATTAAAATACAGATGGTCACATGTCCTCGTGTTCGTGATCTCTCACTCTGAAGACTGATGGAGCGGCTGCTTCTTCTGAAAACTACCTCTGATGTATTATTATTCTGCATCACCTGCTTTAATGCATACAGACATTAAACAGGGAAGAAATGAGTGACAGATGTTTGTACTTACATGTACCACGTGTGCTTCTGGATCTGCTCTAACTGTAACAGAAATTACAAAAGGATACAAACATTAATGTCTCTTTAATTTGTAATTGAAACAAATGTGAGAGTTATATTTAAAGGCGTCACGATGCTGGACGCTGGAGCAGGATGTGATCTTTGTTACAGCTGCATTTTAATACCTGAAGACGCCATAAATAATAATATTTTTCATCTTGTTGAATCAGGAAGTTCTTTTGAAACCTGCTGGCTTTTTGCAAACTTACAACCAAAATATTCAGATCCAACAGAAAAGGATAAGATGAGCCTGAGTATGGACGCACAATGTGGATCTTTTCAGCAGATACGTCCTTTCATGGCCTACACTGTTGAGATAACCAATAATGTCACATTCTTGCTCTGAAGCTGTAGTTTACTCACACCTGAGGGTGAGACAGGCTCAGGTGTAGTGAGCACAGACAGATGATTAAATACTACGCAGCTCTAATGAGACTTTCTCCATCCTCGCTGATCCCTGGCAGAACCATTCAGCGCCATTTTGATTCTACTAAACCTTTGATTTGTTTTGTGGGAGTCTGAGAACAGGAGTATTTACCAACTCTTTATATATATATATTCATTATTTGAACTGTGTGACCTTGACTTGTCTGGCGTTAGTTTTATCTGCAGTTAATGAAAAGAGGTCACAATGTGCTCATGAATAATGATCTGTGAAAAGCCCTTTAGGCGGTTTCATGTCACTGAACTCACCCTCTGGACAAGCTGCCATGATTGAACTATAACATTAGTCTTTGTCTATGATTTTACTGATTTACCAACAGCAGACTAATCATGAGTGAAAGCACATTATCTAAAAACATCCTTTGTTATTGCAGTTTCTATTCTAAGCCAAAGAAAAACCTTGGCCTGAGATGAAAAGATTGTATGCAGAGCAGAGTAGCTGCAGGGCCGGTCCTGGTGCAATTCTGCTAAATTTAGCCTGAGCAGTCCCGAAGGCAACAGCCCAGACTGAAAAACTGCAAACTGAGCACGAGTCTACTGATGGAAGATTACAGCCCGCTACGTCCTCTGCAGCCGGGCTGGCCGGTGAGGTGGTTTGAGGTGAAGTGCGACGCTTACCGTGAGCCTCTTGGTGGCGTCCACTTCAATCATACCGCGCAGGAGATTCTGACAGTCTGGAGGGATGAAGTGAGGCATGTGGAAAACTCCCAGCTTCACCTTCTCCAAAAGGTTCCTCAGGTTGTCATCGTCGAAAGGCAGAGCGCCCTGGAGGAAGAGGAGAGGAGGAAACACGTCGGTCGCTGTTTTTTTTGACACATTTACATTTCTGTATCTGGCTAACCCTGTACATACATCACTTAGTTTGTGGAGATGCAACAAAGAGGCAATAACAGGTATTACAAATGAGAAACTGCTCACAAGACTCCTCTTCAGTCTGTTTATTCCCCCTCAGAGTGCAGTGAACATCTGCTAGACGCCGGACAGAATCACATTCTAAGATCATCTAAGTCTCATTTTTATCCATTATTTTCTATGAACATCTACTTCTTATATATTCTGGGTCAAAGTGGCCTACAGCTGTTGAGAGATCTCAAACACCTGGAGGAGGCATCACCTGCCCCGTCAGACCAAACAACACACTAACATCCAACTGATGCCTGTCAGGTGTTCAGGTCTGGAAGCAGTTTGGAATCAGTCATCGGAGGCAGTGATGATGAAGCCGTTTGTATCGCAGCCAGCCAGCCGGCTCGGCCTTTACTCTCCAGCTGGGGAGCGCGCTCAGTGACGTGGTGACTGATACCGGTTCCTCCTCATTGAAAATGAGGCAGGAAGCAGCCAGATGGCCGCCGACACCGTGTGTGCAATCAAAACAACACGAGGGGAGAGATTTATCTTCACATGATGACTGTGTTCTGAGCTCCATCTTAATCAAGAGAGGAACGTGCACAGAGTCCACCAACAAACAGTCATTTAGTCAATACTCACTCGTCACTGTCGCATTATGTTGCTGCTGGAACAAAAAGCCTTTGTTATTTATGTGATGTGCATTTTGGTGTCAGTGTTGGTGCTTCACAGCAACACGACACACAACTGAGTCACTGAGATATTTAAGGGGAATGTCTTATTTTAAAAAGGGCCTAAATCTTAATGTGAGCACTCATTTATTGGATTATTAGTGTTCTCTGATCAGAAAATAATACCAAACACAATAGTGACTGTTCGTCGCAAACAGGTTGCAAATAACGTCATACTACAATCGAGAGCAGCTGCCAATTAACTTACTATCAATCAAAGTACAACCAACCAGAAATTGCTGATATTTAACTCTGAACCAAAATGCTGGATGAACAACAATCTCTTAGGCCACTGGCTGTTTATCGACTATTCCCAGTTCGATTAGAAACTTGAGACGTGAGAATGGGAGACGACATCTAACGCTGTGCAGGAGAAAAAAAAAGGAGCAAATGAAAAGCTAAAACGGCGTCAGACAATAGCTAGAGCCGACCTATTCAGTTCGCCACTGGGACGGTTTACCTGCATGTAATCAAAGCCCAGTCAAATGTAATGGATCAGCTACAAAGTCAAAGTCTCGTCCCTACTTTCTGCAATCATATGCAAATATTATTATACAAATGACAGATACTGAATAAGTGCCTCACTTGTCAGATTTTCATAGACAGATGAAAACATTGTGAAAAGCTGGAGGATTAAGTCATGTTAGTTGGTGGCAGGGTTTCATTTCTGAGCTTATTTAATACATAATGTGGCTTATATTTTTTATTGTACACAAGAAGTGTCCATCTCTAATGTAATCCAGGCGGGTGTAAACGCACACAGACTGGTTGTATAAGAACAGACACAATGGTCTGTACAGTACGTCATCCACGCTTTACTCACACACCAGTGGAGTTTGAAAAAACAGATGTACAGATGTTATATAACAGAGTGACCTTCAGTATTTATAATAAACGTTCCTGTCACAAAGTGTATTCCGATGTTAACCTTTAATTTCCAGGTCGAGTGATGGTGTCAGGTAGTTTATTTTGTGCTGAAACACTTCAGTGACTTTCCTCTCTACCTTGGACATTCTGCTGGGAACAACTGATTCACACATAAAGAGTTCATTCAGCATAAAATGTTCGCCTCAGGAAACAAACTAGCAAATCACTTTTTCCTTCTCTTTCCTCCGCAACGCTGCATCAAACCAGGAGAGTGAGCAGGTTTATCTGTGGCTGCAGATTCTGAATTACAATCCACCTGCAGAGAGGAAGTCTAAAAGAACAGTCAGTGTAGTTATATGTCCTGAATA
>OMLP01015996.1:9942-26703 GCA_900302685.1 Spondyliosoma cantharus
AAAGGAGGGGAAAGGCCAGCCATTTAGGTGGTACGGGGCATCGTGAGTCAAAGCCACAACACAAGAGAAGCATCATCGTCATCATTAACCGAGTCTCTCAGATCGCATCAATGTCAATGTCGTCCTCTTCTTTTTCAGGCGTGTCTGGTTTCACAGTCTCCATTTTGAGCTCGCGGGCAGAGGACGAGTACACCACCTGAGGACAGACGACAGAAGTGATGAACAAAGACGACCGGCTTCACGTCGGCCTCGCTGCCCACAGAGGGCTGCGAACACACTAACTGATGTCAGCGTCTCGATTCAAGGCTGGAGGGATTTAATCTCCAGGTTTTATGTTCCGACACCAGACAAAAACTACAATTTTCAAGAATGTTTCTCCTATAAAAACCCTTTCTGCTATTTAACAATGAGAACTAAGTTTTCAAGTATTTAAAAACACAAGCAGCTGCGGAGCAACTTCGCCTGAAGGGAGAAGAATAATTCAAGCTGCGTACGACTTCAAGTGTTATTTTTATTTGGATGCAGATGTCGGAAGGAAAGTTTTCAAAGTTGCACTCAAAGAACCTTTAACTTCAAAAGATAAAAGAGATCTGCATCTCCTTCGCATCCAAAGTTTCATGTTTTCTTGCGACATTTTGATAAAATGATGATGAAATTAAGATGGGAATGTTCTGATGAGGTTTAATGAAAAGTGGACCGTCTCTACCTCAACGTTCTCATCTTCCTCCTCCTCCTCTTCTTCGCTGCCCTCGCTCTCCTCCTCTGCCTCCTTCAGCCATTTGACAAAAGGAGCAGCCTTGGCGTGGATCTCTTTGGCAAGTTCCTTAGAGACGTACTTCTTCGAAACCTGGTGGACGAAAACAAAGTCAGACGATCACGTTTATTCCACACTGAAGTGGAGGTGATGTGTGCATATCTACTCAGTCCAACACACACACCTTCTCTGCCCAGGCAAATATGACGTCTTCCTCCAGCAGGTCCGCATCGTAAAGGTCTTTGAGGATGATGGGAACGCGAGACAGCAGCTGGACCTGATGCAGCTTCACGACGCACTCAAAACCTCCCAACAGATACTTCT
Source organism: Spondyliosoma cantharus (assembly GCA_900302685.1). Taxonomy (NCBI): domain Eukaryota; kingdom Metazoa; phylum Chordata; class Actinopteri; order Spariformes; family Sparidae; genus Spondyliosoma; species Spondyliosoma cantharus. Next base: position 11,021 of record OMLP01015996.1, read on the forward strand.
GGGCCTTCTTGTTGTTGTGGCAGAACTAAAAATCAGAAAACAGTCAAGAGATGATATAAAAAAGGTGCAGGAGACGGTTATGAGCATGATGGGAACTACAGTGACGCATCGTTCAACTCACCCGCAGGAAGTGGCGTTTGTACTTCTTGATCTGGTCGCGGATGTTCTCGTTGAAGAGCAGCTCGCTGAGGATGAGGGGGCCCATGGCCTTCACATCCAGACGCTCCGCCTCCGCCAAGATCTCCTTATCAGCTCCGTCGATGGTTCCACTCTCTTTCTTATGCTGGAAATGGAAATGTTTTTTATTCCTCTCACACTTCCATCTTTAAGAACCCCGAGATTATTCAAACTTGTCACTGTTTGTTTTGCTTGCTCTGTATTCTAGTATTGATATTGACACAGATATTAGGAATAAAATCTCACTAAGAAGTCGTACTTTCACAAAGTTGTAGAAGAGGTTGACCCTCTCTTCCAGGGGTTTCTCCAGGTCTTCACTGAGCGTGAGGTTCTTGGCGTGGTCGCTGATCTCCTCCATTCGCCGCCTCTGCGCCTCCTCCGTAGTCTCCTCTGCCCAGTCCTCATCGTCGTCATCTCCGTCCTGCCCAACAGACACATTAACACAGTGAGGTCAGACAAAATGAAAGGTTTTACTGCAGGCTCTTCCATACAGTGAACACAACTGTGGCTGTGGATTGCTGCACTTTGTGCTGCTCCTTTATGACGTTTCATTTTTATTACCACTTTGGAAGACTCTTTACGGGCACAGCATCTCAAAATGTACCCACAGGGACAGTAAATGATATTGTATCGTACCCGTTATTTACAAAAGGTTTGGGCAAAAGCAAACTCTAAATGACCTCTGGACCCACGAGCTAAAGCGTTACTTAATGCTACTGCAGAGGTTTGTTTTCGAAGAGTCCACAGGCAGAAATTTGCTGCAGCTTCAAAAATGAGTAAGCATGTGGCATCATCTTACACTACAAGCCTTAAAGAGTACAACCAGCTTTTGGTTGATGAAGGCTTATCACCACAAAGACTGAAGAATGAGAAGAAGCTTCGGACTGTGTGATAGGGAGTGATTTTTGATGTTGTCGATCTTTGTTTTCGCAGCGAGTTCACAGTCAGCTGCTCACACGGACGTTGAACTCAGCAAACACAAAAGAGTTTAACGTTTCTTAAAGTTCCAACAGGGAGCAAATAACAGCATGTGTCCGACTCATTATCAGGTTGTGTGAAACTCCACATCTGCTCACACATCAGACAGAGAGCTGAATGATCCTGGACAGTTTGGGGGGGGAGAGACTCACCACTGCCTGAGGAGCATCGAAGTTGTCTTGGTTTCCAGCCTCTCCGCTGCCAGAGCCGTTCTCCTTGTCCTTCTTGCGGTTCTTCTTCTCCTTCTCTTTCTTTACAGATGCGGATCCACTATCGGTGCTCTCTGTTAGTGGAGAAGAAAAATACTTTTAAAAAAAGGGTGAAATCTGCTTTGGTTCCTTTTATATCCAGAGGGAGCTGAACTTTTATTTCTGCTTGTCTAAAAATCTCACCTGGTGGGTTTTTGAGAATGAACGTGCAGAGTTTGTGTCTGGTGTCTAGCATGCCGCGGTATCCACAGGCCTTACAGGAATTGCCGATGGTTTGTTTCTTGGGATTGACATGCTGGAAGAAAGACAAACATGATCTTGTTGGACCCGAAGGCAAATTCAGTCTCATCTTATAAACAAGTAAGAGATATCTGCTTTACTATTCACTTAAGCAAACAACTGCGTGTCACCTAAAGAGACCTGTCAGTTATGATACTGGCTTATTAAGCTTCCCTGGAGCTGTGTGACAACAGCTGTGAAAGACTTACCAGATCAGTTTCAGGGTTGTCACACTCGGGACACAGCACAAATTTTCTGATGAACCCATCAAGCATGTCCTGCAACTTGTTCGCCTCGTGGGATCCGTTGACGATGTAACGGTCGTTTTTGGTATCAAACTGGGTCTGAGCACCGAGTTCACAACCAAAAAACTTGGTCGGGTCTGCGGAGAAGATCAGAAAACACATTGAAATCAAGGAATTGAATGCCTCCTGGTAAGCTCGTTCTAAAAACACTGCAGTAATCATTGATTTTAACGAATGCCACCATCTTTAAAACATCAAAGATTGTATTTTTTTTTAATTCCTGGAGTCGCATTTTCTTTTCTACATCACTGAGTTTTAAGAGTCTTTCCTTCATAGACGATGATGCTGTGTTACTTACATGTTGGCGGCCTGTTCAGTGCCTTTGCAACATCAACCATGTTGACAATGACCGTCTTGATTCCATTCCCTTTGCCTTCAACCTGGATGAGATTAAGACAGAACACATCAACACCCAAAACAGGAGGAAAGTCTCCATTAATGTTATTTCCAGCCACTTTGGTTAGAGTCAATATGATGAAGCATTTCCCTCCACAACATTTATGACAAGTCGAAAATGTACAACATTAAAAACCTGCGCACATCGAGCCGTTACCTTGGCAATCAGACGGGGCATCTTGTAGCGGTAGAACTGGTCTGACACGCTGCGGTTGACGTTGACAGACATTTTGGCTGGATGTTAGCACTATCAGTAAGATAAAAGGATCTTGGTTGGGGATTTTTCGGGATCTTCTGTCTGGAAAAGAGGGGATGACATAAACGACTGCAAGCGTGCTCGGTCTCTGACATGAAAAACGCTGTGCCGCTGTGGCCGCAAGCTCCTTGCTTGAAGGCTAGATTTCCACCACACAGGTTCCGACGGCTGCGCAACAGCTCTGAAAGAGGAGAGGGACAAAGATCGATCAATATTTAATAAAGAAAATTATTGAACCGTCACTTCATATGTGTTCCAAACAACTTGACAGAATTGAGAATATCTTAACTAAATGTTTGTCACCAATTTTTAAATTGGATACTGTGCACTGAATGCCAAGTGGTGGTTTCCCTGTACCCGATAGATAAGAAGTTATCTCAGTTGTCAACACCCCAAAGAAGGGCTGCTCCACTACTCATTTTTTATCAGGCAAAGTCAACGTTTAAGAATTTATGTATGAAATAGTCAATAATATAAAGGCTATTCTATCCTGTGGCCAGAAAAAGTACCTTGAATTTTTCTTTTTAGAGATACATAGTTGTGTTGCAACCCTTTTTAAGTCAGTGCCAGAATTTTTTTTTTTTTTTTAGCAAAAATGTCACTTGTTTGTGCTTCTTTTCTGGTACAAATGTAAATATTTATCAGCTGTCTTTGTGTAGTATGACAGTAAACTTAATATTTGGGGTTTCAGACTGTTGGTCAGACAAAATAAGCAATTTGAAGACCTCAGTTATATCTCTGGGAGATGTTTTTAATGTCTGACAGTTTATAGACTAGATTCATCATAATGAAAATGATCATAAATATATATTTTTGTACTTAAAGTGGTCTTGAACTCTTGATTGTACACAATTCCCACCACATAATAAAAATGACTGCTGTGCTGAACAATAATCAGCAATAGAAAGTCCAGAGACTCCCACATTGTCGCCCCTTCTACAGAAATGTTTACGCATAAAAACCTGCATTACCAGACAGATTATAAACATGAAAAGATTGCGTTAAAGCCTCTGCGCTCAGAAATCACTGCCGACAAAATCAAATCCATCAAATATCCATGTGATCAGACAGAGAGCAGGCATTATAGATTAAACCTGCAGCAGAAAAATAAAACCCAGCCACTAAACTGGATGCTTTTGTGGCCATATACGTACAAAAATGTTTTTGTCAAAGCCCTTTGTTTTACATGAGGGCCTCTGGCTTTAGTCACATAAGGCCTTCTCTTGTTATTAGGTCAAAAACAGGAGGCCTAGCAGCTGCCAAATAACTCTCCCCCTGCTGACGGCTTTAATACCCACCAGCCAGTCGGTAGCAGCTATTTTCTCGGCCGTGTCCCTGTGATTCGACATGAAATGACTCACAGGTGGTTTGACAGTGTCCTGAGCTGAAGTGTATCAGAAGGGCAGAGGTCAAGTCTATTTCAGAAGGAGGCTAGCTAGCTTAGCTATCTGCTTGGTGCAGAGTGCGTCATACAGCCACTGCACACGAGTGAGGCGACTGGGAGACGCCATTTTGATTCAGATACACAGAAAACACGTAATATTGCCCAATAGCGCTGACTACAGCCTTCGTAGCTTAGATAAAACAAACCTACACGTCACACATAATCACCAAACAGTTGAAAATACATCAGAAATGCTTCCCAAATCTTACCGTTTTCGCAAAACAAAGACATAAACACAACGCTGATCGTCCAAGAGCCGCAGTGAACGGTGGTCGATAGCTGGTGCTGGTGTTGTATCGATTGCAGCAGGGTCCTTAATGATTTTTTCCTCTCAAAGATGCACAGTTAAACACCCTAAAGCGTCCAAACAGTGCAGGTGTCAGGTTCAGAGACAGAAAGGTGGCTTATCTGGAACGTCCTCGGGGTTTGGGGACCTTTGGGGAGAGGGAGCGCATTGTTATTCATACAAACTGCGGACTTAAAACGCTAACGTTAGCATCATCAGGTGTGACAGCAGTTACCGCTCACTGGGTGGGTGGCAACACTGTCACGTATGATCTAAAAGGCTGTAAGAGCTAACAAACAAAGCCACCATCACCCAACAACGCGTTATGACAAGTAATTAACGTTATGTAACCAAGTGAGCAGGTAACGGTCGCCAGCTAACTGAAGCTAAAGTTAACATTACACGTGTTTCATCACCAAATTCCCACAAATGTGAAAAATATCTGAAACGTACGTTCATGAAAATGTTGCTATCCGCAAATCGATAAGATGTAAATTCTACATCTCGCCGTCAGTCATCACCGTCATATAAATAGTCACTCGTTGCGCTAGTAGTCCGGGAAATAGTCGGAGCCCAGATGCTACAGCGAAGCCAACTGACGTCCCGCAGCTAACGCGGTTACTAGCCAAGCGCTGACGACGCGGTTGGGGTGAAGATCATATGATTAATCGTAATTCTTGACGCTGGGTAGCTAGCTGAATTTTCTATGTGGAACTGCGACCGCGGACGTGAAAGCCACGTCAGGATGAGCCGAGGGAAATGTGATGAAAATATTTCGCACCTTACCTCTCGAATGTTCTGCGAAATACTGCTACTCACGTCGCTTTAACTGACGAACGTCAAGCTAACATATGCGGCTAAGCTAGCAGCTTCCGGCTGATGCACGATTTGAAATTAAACGTCCGCTTGAGTCGTACTTGTTTGTGTGGTAGATAACTCCTTTAAAATATACATTTTGAAGTTTAATGTAGCTCCTTCTCACGGCTCTCTGACATGTGACTTATTTTTCAGAACAGATCGTAGCTGTTAATTCAGTTTTCCACCATTTTTCATAGACATGTTAAGTTTCGCTTTCTTATTTCGAAAGGACAAACGGAAGTAATATATCTAGCCCGACGCTTACGCTGATACTCTCTCTTCTCATTGGCTGACGTCGTGACGCCGTGCGTGCGTAGGCGCTTCCTCAACTTGACTAGCAGAAACAGCAAAATAGAAGATGGTGAGTATGAAATGGCGAAAAAGGGCATAATTTAACACATTTACAGGCCACGTGTCGAACACTGTGCTTGCATGATGTTGTCTTTGATTAGTTGTCGACGTAAGGGGAGCGACATCTTGGTTTCAGCGCGTCGCCACGGTCTCAATTTCAGGGTTTGTAGTGAAGCTTCATTCCGAGATGGAGCAACGATCACATGACAGCTGAGCAGTTTAGTCCCCTAAAATTCAACTCAACAAGCTGCATGAACCCCCTGAATCACTCTTTTCATTTGCAAGGTGGTCTTTCGGTGTCTCATGTTTTTTCACCTGCCATTCTTGTTGTCTGTTTGATTGATATCGCGACATTTTTTGTACTTTTTTAAACTGCTAACCAGCTAGCTAGCTGGGCTAACAGGCTAACAGCTACTTTATCTGTGACACCCTTCCTGTGTAGCGTAAATGATGTTTATCACCCAGTTATTAACCCCAACTGTAGCTTTAAATGCTATCTGAGGTTAGCCAACACATTAGACTAAACTCTACATCAGGTCTACATCTACACGTTATTCATCATTGTATTCATTCACCCTCTCTCTGTCTTTCTTATTTAAAATTTGCATATGTAGTGCAGAAGTCTGGAGCCAGATATGTGCAGAAACAACAGGTTTAGTTGTACTTTAACTCTGTGTAGTTGGTTGATTATGTCTGAACTCCAGTCAGCACTTTTATTTGCTTCACCACATGATTTTGCTCACACAAATTCTGTATTTGCTTCATTATTATCATTAACCATCAGTCATTAACAACCGATTAAACCCCATTGTCATTTAACTTTTTCTTTTTGTTTGTGAATGATTAATATCTGTCTACTTAATCCATTCACTTTTTAATTTCTAATTTCAGTTTTCCTTTCTTTGTCCCACCTCTTTCTTGTCTTTTTGTTTTCTTTGATCATGCCTCGTGCCGTTCTCTCCATGCACACCTTTCTCCCTATCTCACCCACTCTCCTCCTCTCCAATCAACCAGGCTGGTCACCGGGTAAGTGCCCTCGCTCTGTGTTGGATCCCTGTTTTCTGCTCGCTCTTCTGCCTGCCGCACTAACATGGGATTGGGATTACGCAGCTGCGTGGAGGTCTGCCGTTTCTGCGTTTCGGAGCAACTCGCTGCAGCTCATTCAGTGATCTGGTGCCCGACAGGCTGCGATGCTCTCTGCTGTTGTCCTAAAACAGAAATTATTTTTGACATAACTCCCCAAAATAGTCTAGGACAAGTTTATACATCTACAGTGACTCAGGCAGGTTTTAAGATCACGTTCCTAGGGTGTTCCTAAGTAATCCCTTTTTTTGGGAATCCTTACTAGTGACTCACCTATTTCTAAATAGGAAGGAATTGTGAAAGGAGGCTTTTCACTTAAGACATGATGAGCTGTCCCCGTTGGCCAAAAGTTTAGCAATTCTTTGGTGAGGAAATCAGATTCTGACCAAGTTTTCTGCTTTGTATTTTGTGAATGAACATTTGATGCAGTAGCAATAAATATATAAAGATTCGAGCGCTTCCTGGACTCTTAGGGAGGACATTGATTCACTCTAAACTAATTAAAAACAGATCAATGTTTTTACAGTGCATGTGTTTGAAGTGGCACAAATATTTCTCTAACTTCACACATTGAACTTTTATTCATCAGTCACAGTTTGTGTTTTATCAGCTGAACTGATCCAAGCTGCAGGAAATGTTGGTCGTAACGTAAAGCTACAACAATTAACATTTACAGCATCTCTCTGCTGTCTGGAGAAGTTTAAAAAGATACTTCTGGGTTTCATATTTTGTATGAACCTTCATCTTTGTTGGTGTTTGATTGTGATCAACTTATTGTGTTGTGTGAAAACATTTTTATCTTGCTCTTATGTCCTAAATCGGTTTATTGACTGTCTGAAATCATCTGAGCTGATTCACTTAATATTTTTCCACCGTGGGCTGTTTGGATTATATAAGAAAGAGGAACATTCACTCAGTTTGAATTCAGACACTTAATAAACTCAGCTTGTTACTCACAAACATTGCTGATTTACAAGAGCTTTATGAAAGAAGCCTGTTTATTCACTGTACTGAATTAATGCGGAGGAGGTTGTTGTTCGGGTGCAATAACATAAAACTTGACAGTGTTTTACTGGTTTTAAACAAGATACAAGACAATTTAACATTAACATCTAACGGTGTCACGATTCTCCATGATTCAATTGATTTCAGCTTTTTTTTTTCAGGAATGCAACTACGCCATTGTTAGACTATCGAGTCTTAATTTGATTGAATTAATTAATTCCTTCCAAATAAAGCTAATCAAGTTATCTGGAGGGAATTTCTGTTTTTTTATATATTGTTTTTTTCTAATATCGCAAAGTTCAGTTTCTGAAATCATTCCAGAGTAAACCCTCTTTTTTCAAACAAATCAATAAAGGATATCTAAAAAAATAAAATAAACCCGACAGCTGAGTTGCTGTCCGAGTTGCTTCTGGTACCAGTCAGTCGATTGTCTTCCTGCACACAGGCTAAGTATCATTTAGAACATTTAGAACTGAAATCGTGACACCCCTAATGATAACTAACTGAGGAGAACAGTAGTTCTGGTGGACTCCTGCAGGGCTCTATCTTCGGCAAGCTTCCCTTTTCAGTGTTCAGAAGCCACATCACACAGTCTAACTCTCTCAAGGCTCACTGAAGTCGGCCTAACTTGTCTCTGTCTGTGTATGTGCGATGCCGTCAGTTGGTCCTGGTGTTAGGTGACCTGCACATCCCCCACCGGTGCAACACTCTGCCAGCCAAGTTCAAGAAGCTGTTGGTCCCGGGGAAGATCCAGCACATCCTCTGCACGGGCAACCTCTGCACCAAGGAGAGCTATGACTACCTGAAGACTCTCGCTGGAGACGTCCACATAGTCCGAGGAGACTTCGACGAGGTCTGCGTGTGTTCGATGAAAGAATCTAGAGCCTTGCTAAAGACATTTAGAAAAAGAAAAGCCTTAAATTAGAGTAAGGGATTCATTAAATCAGTGACATCAGAGTCAGTGTGGCTGCAAAACTGAGCTTGTTCAGTACTTACTTCACAGTGTGTTGGGGTGCGACATTGTTCGTCAAAGTCCACAGGATTTCTAATGAGAGGCTTTGAATTAAGCACATAATTTATGTGGCTGAATATTTAATTACAAGGAAGAAGGAAATAGCTGTCTAGCTGCTACTGAAGAAGAACTGCAGTGTAGTGAAACTGTAATTGCTCCCTTCATGCAAATTGAGTTTCACCTGCCCGGTTCTCAATTTTTAGTAACAGCCAAAAGAACGGACATCCTTTTAATAAGATTATCACAGCTGATGTCACTGCTTGAGGTGCTTCATTCAACCTGTACGAGTAACAGTGCAACACAACACTTTCCCCTCAGAACCTGAACTACCCGGAGCAGAAGGTGGTCACAGTGGGCCAGTTTAAGATCGGCCTCATCCACGGCCACCAGGTGATCCCCTGGGGCGACATGGCCAGTCTGGCGCTGCTCCAGAGACAGCTGGATGTCGACATCCTCATCTCCGGGCACACGCACAAGTTCGAGGCGTTCGAGAACGAGAACAAGTTCTACATCAACCCCGGCTCGGCCACAGGAGCCTACACCGCACTGGAAAGGTACTGATGAAACCCAGACGGGCCTTTAAGTTAAGAATTCAACAATGTCACCTGTAGTCCGGATCCAAACTGAGCTGTGTTGTCAGATTGCTGTTCAACGCTGATTCCAGCCTCTTCAGTGTTTCCTGTATTTTTTAGACATTTGAGGTTCAACATTTTCACAATTTTCTAAAAATAACTTGGCAATTAATTGAGAAAATATTCAACAGATTAATCAACTATGAAAACAATTGTTAGCTGCAGCCCTTGTTTAAAATAACTGCCTCCTGCAAAGGGAGAGTTTCCCCAAAGTGCAACAAAAACCCATTTTCTCTGCCTCCATCCGTCCACGCCGGTGCTTTTGATTCATGTGCTGAGTCAGATATCTGTTTCTGTAACATCAGCACGGCGGATGTAACTGATATTTCACTGACGCTGCTGACGGCATTAAAGACAACATTCGACAAATTCAGCAGCACATAAATAGATCTTCTGCTGCGGATTTCTTTACGTTGAGACGTTCACAGCAGGCGATGATCTCCAGCGTACAGGTGTAACAGTAGAACCAGACTGACTGTCACCACGAGCAGTCAGGAGGGCGCAGGAAGTAAAACCCTCGACCTAAAACACATCTGTCTTCTCTCCTTACAGCAACATCATCCCCTCTTTTGTATTAATGGACATCCAGGCGTCTACGGTGGTGACGTACGTTTATCAGCTGATCGGCGACGACGTCAAGGTGGAGAGAATCGAGTACAAGAAATCTTAGAGGAGGAGGAGGACGAAGAACAGTTGGGTTAACGTGGCTCAGCGTCTCATTTCATTCCTTTCCACCAGGGGGCAGCAGCAGCCGCTCTCCTGCAGTCACCACAATGTTGATGCTGTAACAAACTGTTCAGTAACTTAACTCTAAAAAGACCTGTGTATTATATTGTTTATATGTCATCAGCATTTGCTTGTATCCAAGCTGTCATTGGGTTTCTGTAGAGAATGCAATAATGTCACATGTATTTGTTATCAGAAGAAATATTTGGTGCCATTTTTCCCCCTTTTTTTTTTTGTTTTTGTTATTTTCGCCCTCGTCATGTCCTGAACATGTAACCAACAGGCCTGTAGCTTCATGTAGTCGGCCTTTTTTAATTAATTTCTTCCCCACAATAAAGATCTAATTTCACTCCAGCAGTTGTTTTGTCTTAAATAGCAGTGAAAACGAGATTATTTAACGAGGCAAACACTTAATTTCTCTCCCAGCTCAGCATCGGCGTTGTTGAATCTGAAGCGGAGCTGCAACGATTAAGTGTTTACAACTGTTTTGGAAATCGATTACTCAGTTTGAGTCATTTTACAAGAAAAAAAGGTCTAAATTCTCTGATTCCAGCTTCTTAAATGTGAATATTTTCTGGTTTCTTTCCTCCTCTGACAGTAAACTGAATATCTTTGGGTTGTGGACAAAACGAGACACTTGAGGACGTTGTCTTGAGGTTAATTATGGAAACATTGATCAATGTTTTTCACAATTTTATAGAACAATCAGTTGCTTAATGAGAAACTAATCACAGTTACAGCCCTGATCTCAAGACAGTTAATAATGTAAACTTCATTTATACAGCACCTTTAAAACAAATCAATATTAGAGGATAAACACTCAACAGTCGAGTCAAGTCAATATTCTTATATTTGTCTATTTCTTTTACTGGCATTGTAGAAACATAATTCATAAAACATAATTTAGACCTTCAAATAGGTAAATAAAATATGTTTTAGCAGCCAAATAAATGTCAAAAATGTGGAAAGTGTGGTTGTTTTGTCAGAAAGTGTGAGTTTGTTGATGGCCATCGTCCTGAATGTGACTAAATACAGTTCATGAGAAATGAATACAAAACAATATTAAAGAACTTTATATTTATATTTATTATACATCTATTAGTATTAGTCAACAATTACATTCCTGGCCTTGGAAAGAAGTGTTTGAAACATCCTTTAGATTTCATGCTGAGAGACAACATTTATATTTAAAGGTCAATGACTGAAGAAAACCTTTCAGAAGTTGAGCTCATGCTTTCCTTCTACAAGAACTGAACACGTGATTTCTTTGAAATGAAATGAACAAACAGCTCCTCCTGCTGCCACTGGAGGGCACTAAAGTTTACAACACATGGTGCAGTGCAAACAGAGAAGATCCCCAATTTCACAGATGACGACAGGGTTGTAAGTCTGACCTGCAGCTATGAAGGTGAGCAGAGAGGGGAAGGAAAAGTCCCTTCGATGTTGTTCTCAGGTTTCATAGAAATGAGAGTGTGAAGCGTCATAAATCTGAGAGGACGTCGTCATCCCACTCTCCCACAGAGAGCGAGCTCAGGCAGTCACTCAGAGAGTCGGTCAGTCCTTCCTCCTCCTCCTCCAACAGTCTCATCCTCACTCCTGGAAACACAAACACAAATATTAAACTCAACATGACGTGACTGCTACAATAACGTACTTATTCTGGATGTAATAAGTACTTACTTCTTGGACTTTTCCTCCTCACTGCTGGTGATGCCGCTGTAGGTTTCTTCATCGATCTTTGTTTTGTTGCTGACGTGTTGGAAATCCTGCAAAGTGGATCATTAAAGCTGTTCATCTTTCTTTCCACGATGAGATGTCAGTAAACACAACTTAACCATGTTCGGCTTCTTTCTACAGCACGACTTCGGCTTGAAAACATGTTTTTTAAGTCCTGTTTTTGTCAATGCACATCTGTTAAACTCTGAGTCCCACCTGGTTTGTCTGTTGGGGATTTTGGGGAGAAAGGATTTCCCAGGATTCTTTGCACTGGTGTTTATCTTCTCCTTGCGCTTCCCCCGAGAAGAAACCCCAGATTGATGTTTCTCCCCCTCGTTAGTCTCCGGTAAGGAAGTCCCAACAGTGTCGTCACCTTCAGGGTTGCAGCCTCCAATCAGAACCAAAATCAAATATATGTTAAAACTTAGCACCCTTTCCTTCAGTGTTACAGGAAGTGAGAGTCTTTGAGTGTCTTTTAGGGGTGTTTTCCCTCACCTGTGCGTATACACCTGTGCAGCACGTTCATGTAGTGTTGTGTGATGAGGTTTCGGACGTGTGTGGTGCTGGAGGAGGCTGCGATGGAGTACAGATACTCCTTCTGAGCCGGCGTCAGAGCTGAGTGCTGCGGGACAGACGGAGGTCAGGTTTCACTTTACTCTCACACGCTGACACAGCTCTGATTCATGCTGATGTATCGTGCTCCACTAACGTTTCAATAGAAAGAAAAGCGAAGTGATCAGAAGTTCTACCTTCAGGAATGGGGCTCCCGTCATGGTTTTGGGGATTGTTATGGTCGTCACGTGTTGGAGTTCTGGTTCAGATCTCACAGCTGCTGGTCTGCTGGGTTTCAAACCATTGTTGGAGTTCATGTTGGCGTCTTTCAACACTGTTAGACAGACAGACATTGACAGATTTGTGCCTCAGGGGTACAGCCAGTGTCTTGTTATGAGAAGGTCGCTGGTTCGATTCCCCTGGACTGCATGTCAAAGTGTCCTTGGGCAAGATACTGAACCCTGAACTGCTCCTGATGTGCTGGTTGCCACCTTGCATGGCAGCCACTGCCATCAGCGTATGAATGTAAGTAAGAATTACTGAGTTGCTTTGGACGAAATCGTCTGCTAAATGAATAATATTGATCAGTTGTTACAATGCAATGTTCTACTTGTAAACTCTGGGAACGAGAAACATCTCAGAGAGCTCCAGGTGTCGATCTGGCCTTCAACTTTACAAGATCCTAATCTAATCAGGCATCTGTGCCAATCAGGCATTTAAACAAGTCAGATCCATGAGCGAATGACTTTGGATAGTCTCTACTTTTGATCCGAGAAGCAGCTTGTTGGAATTTAACTGTGACCTTTACCTATATATGACACGACGGGTGTTTCCCTCGACCTGTTTTTATGTCTGTTTTCAAAAATAATCTGGAAACTTCAAAAAATTTGGAAAAAAAGGAAAAATGCATATTTGAGGTGGAAAAATGTTGGTGTCAGCAGAATTAATCAAAGGGATTTACCTTCAAACAAGTTTCACTTCACTTCTTTGTTGCGTCACTTAACCAACATAAAATAAAAATGCCCAGTTTGCCCGTGCTGGGGCTCTGAAACGTCCCTGACAACGTTTAAATACTGCAGCGAAACTGTCATTTTACTTTCTCGGAGGCTTGCTGCAATCACGGGCAATGTTTCGACGCATTAGAAGAAGATTCTTCAGAGGAAAAGGTAAAAAAAAAAAACAGCTTGTTTATAATACAGCAGATTATTAAAACTATCAACAGGATTAATGATTGTCAAATGTTAATACTGATCATATTGTGTTGAATGGAGTAGATGTCCTTCACTGCTATAAATTATTTGTTATCCATGTTATTTTTGTCTGTTTTTCCAATTAAGTTATAGACATTATCTGAATTAATTTCAATTTAATTTTTGGCAAACCAAAACATAGTGTGAGCAAGTGTTACAACACCAAACGTTAAGATAAACTTCAGGAAATAACTTTTCCAAATTAAAAAGTGAAATTTGACCTGTAATATTCGCTGTAATCTGGCACACGTGAGCTACAACTGAAGACGTGTCTGTGGATTAGTTAAAGAGTCAAACCAAAGAGCTGCTAATTAGAAAACAGCACGAGGGAGCTTTCTTCCTCTAACTCGTCAGGCGTGACCCGGGTCGGGTTCAGGTGTCAGATTCTTTTCCACTGATATCCTCACTCTGCTGCGTCCCCGATACAAAACCTGGTACTCACGTTTCAAAGCAGGAAACTAGACGTGTTTTGTTTATTTAACGAGGAGATATAGACGGAATGCGGTGGATCTAATATGCTGGATAAAAAAGCTGAGACATTATTTATGTTTCCTCTTATTTCTGGTTGTAGCTGACTTATTTATTTTGAAAACTGTCTCAAACTCACCATCTTTGGACTTCCTGTTGCTTCTGCAGCAGAAAGAGAAACATAAAAGTTTACACAAACTCACAGGTGTAAAAATATAATGAGGGCTAGTTTTAAAAGAGTACTTCACCTCAGCAGAGCCTCGTCCTGATGGAGCCTGTGGATCGTCTGACTCTCTGCAAATTTCACTTGTTTTTTCATGTTAGGAACACGACTCAGGCAGGTTTCCTCTAAGACACATCCGTCCGCACTGAGGTCGGTCCAGGTAATTAAAGTAAACAGGTGTGATCTCACTGAGGACCGGTGGGTGTGTCCTCTCACATGAAGCTCCAGCTCGTTTACTGAAACAAGAGAATGCACCAACAAGGATAAACTCTTAATCCTGGTTAATCTGAACTTCTCTCCAGTTTTGACTCTAAACCTAGAATATTTTTAATTCTGTTGCACCAAAACTTTAAACTCCAATTCAAACTGTGATCCAGGGTTAACTTAGGACTTACAGCTGAGGTAGTTTATAAAACAAGATGTTTGAGGAGCGAAATAACAGCACATCTGTCAGAGTGTTGCTATGATAATCCTTCCCAAGTGCCCAAATTATATCTTCAGGAAGCATCCCTCCATAAGTGGTTATATGTTTAACAGCAAGGGGGGTGAATGCAGAGTCACAGACACTTAGTCTGCTAACATAGATAGATCGAAGGTCTTCCTGTTTTACAGAAACAGTTAGCTTCGCCTTGGCTTGGTTCGTCAGACATCTGTTCTGTAGACGTACCTACAGTAGCTTTGAATAACTAGCTTGCAGAGACCATGAGATATAAACTCACAGAGCAATCTTTACTATCCTGATCCAGACTTTAACGTCTGTACAGGATACCTATGACCTCCTATTGTACGAGGACAACAACTTGAGAAGAAACAGAAGAACGTTGCTGTTATTATCAACAAATCCAGCTTTATAACAGGCATCACAGACTAACAGCTCCCAAAAGGAAGGTGTTAACACAAACAGAAGATGAAAAGAATTAAGAACTGGACAAGAACAAAGAAAAAGAAAAAACAAGATGGTAAGAGCCTGTTATGTTTATGGATGCACTTTACATAGTTTACATGCACCAACCTCTTTTTATTTATGTACAACCAGCTGTCTTGTTGTTTAGATTTGGCTATTGAGCCAATGATCCAAGTTTGTCATTTGTGTGCTGTAACGAACCTCTGGAGTTCTTCTCTGAAAGCCAAAGTTAGCGTGCTAAAACAGTCAAAACACAAAAGTGACCTGCTGGAGGGCCTCTGCCATCGAGGAGTGCCCTTCCCATGAGTGGGTAGGTTGTGTACTCGTTCAACAACAGTGTCTGGGTGTGTGTGTAGATGCCAGCTCCCAAGGTTTCACTGCATTATAAATGAGATGACGAGATAGATGAGAGCAGCCATACAGCACAGGACCGCTGGTAGCAACATGCCTGAAACACGGTAGCTAACATCTTTAATTTTGAGCTACTTACTATAGTCAGCCAGTGCCAAGCGAATTCATTTCATCTGCTGTGGGGTGAATTGACCATCACCACGGTGACAGCATGGCTATAAA
>OMLP01015997.1:0-19402 GCA_900302685.1 Spondyliosoma cantharus
GGAAGTTTTAATATTTGTTAATCAGTTGTGCAAAGACTTGCTGATCTCCACTACCACTGGCCTATAGCTGCAGCTCTGGTATATGGACGAACTCATTCCAACATTATGTGTGATTCAGTGCAAGCAGGCAGCCGGCATAAGGCTACATCTGCTCTTATCTCGGTAATGGTCGCCTTGCCACAGTCACGGTCGCGGTCTTTAACAGTGGGACGAGGGGAAAGTCGTCTGGCACGTGTCGACGGGAGTCAGCATCAGCCAATGAAAAGGCCATCTGAGGGGAATTAGCATATTGGCATCAGGCCTGGAGACAGAAAGAAGCTGTCAGGGGAGAGAGTCCTAACGACAGGTCACTGTGGACCACTGAACATTACTATAACTCTTCTTCTCTTGTCTTTCCTCCATAATCCACCCTATTCTCTTTTCATTCATTTTGTCCTTCTTCTCTGACTGTTGTGTCTTAAAAAAAAGCAGCACACCTGATCCTCCCAGTCACAGAGGAGGTAACTGTCATTCTTATCTTTATTAACCTATTTTGTTCCACCAAGTCTCCAAAACGGTCTCCCTTCTCCCCCTACGCTCCTTCAACCATTTCTCTCTCCAGTCTCCCTCCCTCCCTCTCGCTCTCCTTCTCCTTAATAATTGGACACTGATTCACTGATCTGAGGTCAAATTTTATCTGCCCCCTCTGGCTGAAGTGTATTGTCTCCGCGCCGTCCTCGAAGTAAGGTCTTCTGACGCAGCTCATATCGTCTTCAATCTGCCATCTATCTTTATTGGCCCAAATTATTACACCTTATTAGCCATTATTACATTTTACTATCAATTCAAAACAGGTCAACGGTGAAGCTTTTCTGGCTTCCTTCCCATCGTTTCTCCTCTCCGACTTCCCTACTTTCTCACTTTCTCTCAGGAGCTCAGACCAAAGAAGTTCTCTGGCCACGAAAACTTCCGCAATTTCATAAGAGGTTAAGTGCTTCGCGAGGAGGAGGATGAGTGCCCATATAGGCTTATTTGAATCCTCAATAATAGAGATTAAAGTGAAATGAAAATTACCAAAGCGTATCACCAGCTCTTCCCCTGATCGGAGTTTGTACATGGAATCTTAAATCACGTCGCACAATGTCAAAACACAATAATTGGCAGTGATACAGCGGAAAAACTTATAACAAAGGTTTGGTTTACTAAAACAGCCTCGGATACAGGCAGGGTCACACGAAGGCACAGCGTGAAAATGTGTAAAACAAAGTACATTTACGCAAGGGTACAATTCTGAAATACAACCGCTAATGTCTACTTTCAAATATTGTACTTTTTACTTCACTATATCCATTTGGTGACTTTGATTACTTGCAACTTTGCAGATTGCATCAGAGCCAAGGACGTGCAGGCCAATTGCAAGATCTCATAATTGATAATCAGCAACCCATGGTATACAGAATGCATACAGTACATGTATAATACCTTACAGTACATGTACTAATACCTTTACTTGTACATTTGATACTTAAATACATTTAATCTCAGCTACTTTAAGGCTTTTAGTCAAGTACAGATGGGTGACTTTAACTTTTAATGCCGTAATAGTTTAAGACAATATCTTTATTTTTACTAAAGTATGTCTTTTGGGTCTTTTCAATCTATATAATCAAACAATTAAATCAGTTTAAATACGCATTATGTTATGCTGTAGCTTAATTTATGCAGGTCTCAGATCATACTGTGCAGAAACGTATACACTACAGTAGGTATGCTAATTTATGTTAATTACACACGATGATTACGCATGATTATTTGATTGTACCTTTATTACTGTAGGTATATGGCTTCACACACCATCACATCATCAGGAGAGGTTCAAACTAACTGAGAGCATGAAACTGAGAAAGTCTTTGAAATTGGAGCTGGAGATGGGTTAAACAAAAACTAACCCACAGAACCCACAAAGACTTGTTTGACTGATCTGTGATCATGAACCACCAGAGGTCCTTCCTGTCTCATCCGCCACACGGAACACCGAGTAATTCCTCTCACCGAACAAGTTTGAAGTCTCCATTGTGACTTCTTATGATGAAGGAAGGCTAAAAGGTCAGTTTTAGCCCGCGGCAGGAGGCTGGAGGGATGAAGTTACAGCTTGCAGAGAAGGAGAGAGATGTAAGGCATCAGTTACAATGTACACAAACTCGAGGGGTGACGTGTGGTTTTTTAAGTGGATGTTTTGCTTCGCGTTCTTATTTTGTGTCGGTCTCAGATGACATGAGCAACAACCACAAATCAGTTGACCTGCTCGTTCGAATAAAGGGAACGATAGTCTGTAAATCTGGGTTTGAATGACGTTCTCATGTTGCATCAAAGTGTTTGGTTAAGGCTTTTTGTTGCACGTGAATGAGTAGCGTAGACGACAGAAGTTATACTAAAAGTCTGCACAAGGCAAGTTAGGCCGAACATGACACAAAGTCTTTATCTGACAACAGCAGTTCGGTTGATGAGTTAACATATTATTCCCCGCAACCAATTATCAAAAGGAAGCCTACAAAATAAAATAAAAAAACTATAAACCATTATTTGACAGAGCTCCAGAACAAAAAGGTTTTTACCACTAATGCACTTGACAGTGGTAGAACATTTGGCAACAATGCACTGTTCTCTCGTTAGCGTTAATTGCAGCTGTGACAGCGGTTAAAGGCAAGGTCCTCCTCTGACTCCCAATCATTTATCTCTCCATTACAGAGAGCACTCTGGGTTTTTATTGGTGTAATAAAGTCGATCTTCACTTCCACAAAAAGCCTCCTGACCCCTGGGTGCTCCTGAGGCCCCTGACTCCTCCCGAATGTATTCATCATCTTCATATTCATTCTTTGTCGCACGCACACGCACACGCACACACACACACACACACACACACACACACTGCATGCAAGCAGCCGGGCGCACAGATGGGGATGTTATTTCGCACTTACTGTTTAATTACAGTAATAAGAGTATCGTAATAATGAAGCGAGGGACAGGTGTCTTCAGTGAAGGTGTTCTCTTCTGTGAGGACGTTAAACTAATCTGACAAACCCCTTTGTTTCCCATTTCATTTGTCATCATTTTACAGATGTTATAACTATAATAAAATGAATAACGTTATAGAAAAACGTCAACTATAGACAAACGGAGGTTTGATGAGCTTGGCCAGCAGTAAATCTAAACCATGAACGCCCTCTTGTGGTTGAAGAGCTCACATTGTTCACAGGGTCTTCCACTTCTGGAAGTACGGAGAACAAGGACGCCATGAAATATATGTAATTTCTCCACAGGATGAGGGTTAGAACAAGTCAAATCAATAACTTTGGATAACTGGCGGTCTTAGACCACCTTATAGATTAGTTGTCACACTTCAAAAGGGGCATGTGGAGTCCAGAATGTGAATATGACCTACAGCAAAGCTCAGATAGTAAGTTGTAGGAAACTACAGAATAAATGTGGCACTAACTATTAACATTAATAATCAGAATTCAGTTCCTTTTTCAAAATTTTAGATTTTAACCAAAGATGATGGCCGAGAAGATGATGGAACAAGTCAAATGTGTATTCAATTTAAAAATATTGGATTCTAATATGTGGGATTTCATGATGAGTCCCATCAGTGCCAATAAAAAGACAGAAACTGGATCACTTGAGCCCCTGAAATGTCCTAATGACTGATGAGGATGAATTCATTCTGCAATTAGAGAATACACTCTGTGTTCAGTTATTCAAGTATTAAGTTGGAATCAACTGTCACAAGTGAATTAACGTCAATAAAGGCAGTCAAACTAATGGATGCTGCACATTATGTAAGCCTACAATTCTGGCACGAAGTACAGCGACCACAACATCTGTCGCTTTCTGAACTAACATTACACACTTTTGGTCTCACAGAGATGAGATTTATTATTTATTATTTTATCAACATTATCTATTATTTATTCTTTTAATGATGAATGCAAAATCACAAAAAGTGTCCTGGATTGCATGAAAATAAACGTAACATTTTTTTAAAAAGTGATGTGTTTATCAGCATCCACTCACATTTTGACTATTACAGGGGTCAGTCGTGTGTCCGGAATTCAAGCTGTTTTAAAGGTCAGCGGTGACGGCGGCGGTGGAGCCGGATTTAAGGGTCGTGGGTGCTGTCCTTAACGTGGGGTGCTTCTCTCTTTGAAATGCCTTTGAACAAGAGGTCAGCTCTTTCAAAAGCAGATTACACTCTTGTCATCATGACCACAACAACACACACCTTATTTGTTTGAATCTAAATTTAATATTGAAAACTTTATCATTATAAAGTTTAAAGTTATCCTTATATTTTTTGGATATTAAATTTACAGCATCACATTTAATACTTTGCTACAATGACTCCCTTTTGAGTTGAATGATGATGAAAAGCTGACATCACATCCTTGTAGCGCGACTAAATGCACATCATTTCTGATTAACACTGACCCAGTCTCCAACAGACACCGGGTGATTCAATACACTGTGACTGATGTGTGTGTTCCTGTTGTGTGTGTGTGTGTGTATGTAAGTGTAAAGCCTGTTTTCTGACGCAGGTGGGGGGAGCAGACCAGTGACGCAGAGCCACACACTCACCTTTAAAATCTGTAAGTGGCACGTCCGTCACCCTCATACAGATCCATCTTCGGTGCCGGACGCATCAAGACCTCGGCAGGTGAGAAGAAAATATTTATCATTTTATCTTCAAAACTTTAAAAAGTGCACATTGCTAAATTATATTTTCTTTTCTTGTTGCAAAAAGGAAAAAAAAAAAAAAAGCTTTGGATTTGTGAGCAAAGACTTTACACTCGCATCATATCAAAACATCTGGAAACAACCATGTGGGTCTTCGGGAAGATCAGAGAGAGCATGGAGAGCATTCCTCTTGAGCTGAGTCGTTATGTGGGAAAGAGTGAGGAGGATATCAGTGTCTCTCACCATCTGCACAACAACATCCTCACCCCAGACAAGATCCCAGAGTTCTGCCTGCCCCCTCGGCTTTGCAGGAGAAGCCCTCTGCTGGAAACTGAGACGGCAGAAGGTAACCCGCACAGCCAGAACCAGGGAGCCAACAGCAGCCTTATTTCAAACACTACACATGTAAAGGTGAAGGATGTGAAGGATGTGAAGGATGTGAAGGATGTGAGGATGAAGAATGGAGATGCATCAATGGCTCTGAAGGCTGCACAAAAACCTCTGCCATTCTCTGCAGAAGGGTATGGCCTGGTAGGGATATATGAGAGCCCCAACACCCGCAGGAAAGAGTCTTTGTTCCACTCAAAGTGTCCTGTTTACATGTTTGATAGAAACAATCTTTCTTCCGCCCCAAGGCTGGCAAAGGAGACAAACCCGCCTCAGAAAACTTTATATAGGTTTCTCCCTTTGTTTTTATCCAAGAGCCTGTCAGAGACAGGAAGTACAGAAACTGAAACAGCTTCTTCCAGTGACTCCTCTCCACTCAGTTCCCCATGTAGTGCTAAATCCTCCCCCAACATCCCATCAGGCACTCGCCGTCTGAAAGGAGCAACATCCTGTCCTTCACTAATTGACAGCAGGGAGAGCAGAGGCAGGTGGAAGAGGGCAGTTTTAAGTTTAAGAACCTCTCCCAGTTGCCCCCCAAGCTTGGAGGCAAGCTCACTCACCTTAGCCCCAACTGTCCTCTTCCAACTGGACGTTCTGCAGTGCCAGGAGAGACCGCGCGAGCACATCCTCGCTTTGCAAGGCCGCGGTAAGGTGCACCTCTTGGCTGAGCACACCACCTTCTCCACCAACACGTTCTCACCCCTTTTCACAGTCAGAGTGCGTGTGGTGTCTGTCGAAGGCCTTTTGGATGAGAATGAGCGACGATCCCTGAACTGTGCAGTGAGTCTGTGTCTGACCCCCGGGAAGCTACAGCAACAGCAGAGCGCCACCGTCAGGAACTGCCACAGCCCCGTGTTCAATGAAGATTTCTTCTTCACAGAGCTCAGCAGAGAGGATCTGCTGGAGCTGCAGCTCAGGTTGAAAGTGGTGGATAAACCTGCTGCTGGAACATTGAGGAGAGGGACAATCCTTGGAGCGATCACCAAACCACTGCTTCAGCTACTCCCTCTTAAAAAAACAGCAGAAGACTAACTTGTTTTGTGTAATCGCAGCACAGGATTTGTGATAACTATTACAATATGTACAGGAAAATGCTTGAGGAGCGGGACGTAATAAAAAGTATAGTTTGTTTAGGCTATATGTGCATTTGGTAGCCGCTATGTGATTTTATGGGAAGGTAAGATAACAAAGCAACTAGCAACAGTATTTCAATATGATGTAAAACGTATGCAATGTAGGGTAACACTTTAGAACTTTAGTTAATAGCATTTGCTAACAAACAATGAAATGCGTTACAAACCGTTTATTAAGCACTTGTTTGTTGCACCTGATGTTTGTAATACTTTGTAAATGGTTAATAAATACTGTGTAGTTCATCGATAAACATTGTTTAGATGGCAATTATAAATCTGCAAGACAAATTAATTCAGTGATTATTTTGTCATACATGGAATAGGCAGAGGATCACGTGCATCTTTATTATATTTCTGAAATATCTTTTAAAGCTCATTTAATCATAATTTGGGGAATCTTTTCTTTCTGTGGTCAGTTCTCTGTAATGCTTTTGTAATAATGATTTTTAAACTGTCATAAAGGTTTGTCAAAGCCAATACAATTCATGACTAAGGCTCTCTGTGTGGTTTTAATATTCAATACTGCCTGACTGAGGGATTGCATCTGCAACCTGCAAGTCCAGATACTATTTCACACGATCAATTCAACCACACTGGCTTGCTTGCTAAAACTGTTCTACAAAATAAAGTGATTCAATTTTGAAATCACTGGCTCTGTCCTGCTTGGCACACCGCAAAATGCTATGCTCCTGTCTCATCTGGCCCGGAACTCTACTGGTATTTAGCCCCTGCTTTGTATGAAGAGAATCATTTTCAAGTGTGTGCTTTTCACACATTTTGTCCATTTCCATTTCCATTTCCATTTAGGGCATTTAGCAGACGATTTTGTCCAAAGCGGCTTACAGTAATTCATACATTCACACACTGATGGCGGTGGCTGCCATGCAAGGTGCCTACCAGCACATCAGGAGCAGTTTGGGGTTCAGTATCTTGCCCAAGCACACTTCGACATGCAGACCAAGGAATCCCCCTTTTTTTGTCCCAAGTTCCCTTTATATTTCTGTAATTTTCTTGTGTCCATTCAGAAAAGCCCATAGAAAAGCTCATTTATAGTTGGCCCTTTTCTCCCTTAAATATCTGAACCTTAAGTCACTGACGACAGGAGGACTGAGACCCGAGGACAGAGGTATTCTCATGAAAACATGAAAATAAGAGCACATTTACTTCAATTTAACTGCTTTCATGCTGTTTGTAAATTGTGTCACTGCACTGATTGGTTTCATAAATGATTATAATCAAGATTTTGTATTTGTGGACAAGTTTGACCACAATGTTGTCGGTTAAGAACCAAATACTTGCACAAATCTGGGTATTTCAGAATTTACTTACCCCAAACTACCTTCTTGCAGCATGGTTGCATGCGGGTACGTCATGACGTCAACGCCCCGCCCACCGAATGGCGTCCTTATCTGACGTTGAGGCAAGCGAGCCCGAATGTAAACATGGTGACAGTTACATGAAAGAAACGCCAAAATGGTCTTCGAAAGCGTGGTGGTGGATGTCCTCAACCGCTTTTTAGGGGACTACGTTGTCAACCTTGACAGCTCCCAGCTAAAGCTTGGCATATGGGGAGGTAACTGAACTTGTGTTTGTCATTTTAGTGGACTAGCTCGCTCGCTAGGCTAGCTAGCTAATGCTAAGAGACGTTAGCCACCAGTCGTGTGTGACAGGCTGCCTCAGCTGTCAGTGTCAATTTATCCGTCCCAAAATCGATTTAGGCTGTCCAGTGTAAGCAGGATAATGCAGCCAAATGCAATTTTATGGTTGGATCAATCAGTGTGGTTAATTTCTGCTGCAAATGCCTGGCGTTAACCAACCTTCTTTGCTATTGCAAGGAGTTTCAGTTCGGGGTCACACCCTTTCACAGAACCAGTTAATGACTCGCCACTTGGTCTCATAATTAGACTTTTTTTACAAGCTCGAACAGAAAGTCTGACACTCACATCCCTGCAGACTATCCTGGAGAATAAGAGGATTAGAAGAGAGCTTTCAAAGCCAATGCTAAACACGTACCAACTTGTTACAACTGTCGTCAATCTCAGAGTGAAATCCTTCTCTTTGCCAACTGACTTTAATAAAAATATGTGATCCATTTCCCCGAGTTTCAAATGAAGTCAAGAGACAAAGACCGAAGTCCTTCTCTGTGATTTAGACAGTGTTTCTATGAGCCTCATAACACAATCTATCTGGTTTATCAGAATGTACATAGTAACAAGGAGGGTTTCTCTCTCCACAGGTGATGCTGTTCTAACAAATCTTGAAATAAAGGAAAATGCCTTGGTAAGTGGCCAATGAATGTGTAACTAAACAAAACTAGTCGGAGCATTAATGATGGAATTGTGGTACAATAATTTGCTGTTCCTTTGTCGCAGAGTCAACTTGACATTCCTTTTAAAGTGAGAGCCGGCCACATAGGTGAGATTGTAGTCACTGTTCCCATGTGTCACCTTTTTTATTTATGTATTTATTCTACAGAAGAATATATTCTCACTTTGTTTCTCTGATCACAGGACGGCTGGAGCTAAAGATTCCTTGGAAGAACCTCTACACTCAGTCAGTGGAGGCAACGCTGGACGGCGTCTATCTGCTCATAGTCCCCACAGCAAGTAAGATCATCATTCATGTCCGGCTAAATGCATACAAAGATTAAGACACTCGGGTATTCATAGACAATCAATTCCAGCCATTTCACTAGACATATCCAGCGCTGGAAGGATATTCACCTGCTGCATTTTTGCATGCAGTGGATTTTAATTTAGCATAACTCAAAGCATTTTCAGTATCAGTAATATCAAATCTAGTCTAAAGAATACCCTTTACGATTAGCCGACACAACACAGTGCAGCACATTAATCACACATAGGATGTCTCTCACTTATTCATGACCCTAATGTACTTGTATGGATAAACAGGAAGCTCAAGCTTAACCCTCTCTCTGTTTCATTGTATTCAGAGATCTGCAGACAAATAATATCTTTTTTTCCACTGGCTCCACTCTTTCCAGGTATAAAGTATGATGCTGAAAAGGAGGAGAAGCAGCTACAGGAGGCTCGTCAGAGGGAACTACAGCGGATAGAAGAGACGAAGCTGAAGGCTGCCGAGCAAGGTCAGAGTTCAGCTTTGATTTCAAGTTTTCAATAGGTGTCAGAGATATTGTTAGCCAGGCTGCGGGAGAAAATGTGAAGGGTAGCAAAAAAAAAAAAACCTAGTTGTGTGGAGTAGAAGCAGCAAAGTAGCAAGAACAGAGATTTTAAACCATGCGGTTATGGTTTGTCTGGTTGTGAGTTCCTGTGTTGTTTTTAGAGAACCCAGAAGTTTTCACACTTGGTTTTGCACTGTGGACATGTTCTGAGTTAGCCTCTTGCCCACATTATGTTTGTTCTACTCGTAAATAACTGAAATAACTGCATGAACATCAGTTATTGTCTATCTATGTTATATCTGTGTTTCTTGATATTGGACTCATAAACATGTCTAAATGCCATTTACTGTATAAGTATAGATATGTAAGACTACATTCAAAACATTCAAATATTGAGAGAACAAATTCAAATGAGTCTGTCTGATAGGACTTACAGTTGATGTGTCAGAGTCCAATCGTCCTTTCAAGCTAATTTGTGTCCAATTACATCTTGAACTAGATTAGATAGGCTTTATTTATCCCACAACGGGGAAATTCACTTGTTACAACAGCTCAAGATGCAACAAGTACAGGAAGTGAGGAAGAGTGAAAAAAACAGTCAGCATGTTTAACTGCGGGTGAAAAGACGTAGTACTAGAAAATAAATGGCAGTGTCAACTTATGGTGAGATGGTATTTTGTGTTTAAAAGCAATATAAGAAAACTCTGTTATAAAGTAATCTATGAACAACAGCAGTAATAAACTAGAGACCACTGTTAAAACAAATTATGACATAATATGCTGCAAGTTAATGAAAGTAGGTGTATGTGGAAGGACAGCCAGTGGTTATGAGGGAGCAACAACAGGTTAGCAAAGCTTCAAGAAAGCTGCAGGACCAGATCTGGTCTCATATCTTTCATATTTGTTGTGTTGGACAGAGAACCCTAATCTGGAAAAGCAGGACACGTTTGTGGAGAAGCTTGTCACTCAGGTCATCAAAAACGTGCAGGTCAAGATCTCTAACATCCACGTACGCTATGAAGATGATGTGAGTATTCAAGCTTGGTGATGTAACTCAAATTTGTGTTTGTAAAGTTGGCGGAAAGAGATCAACTAAGCTGCTTTTCTCTCACGTGCCTTCCACAGGTCACTAATCCAAACTGTCCTTTGTCTTTTGGAGTGTCACTGAAAAATCTCAGCCTCCAGGTAACACTTCAGAATGTCTCTCCAGTCAGAGTATCTTGTGTAACTTTCAGCAATCAATGTGTTCTGAATCAACAATTAATGCGTCAAACGAAATAGTAAAAGTGAAAACGTTCTTGTTTTGACCTTACAGACGTCTGATGAGAACTGGAATCCCAGTATTTTGGATGAGAATTCCAGGCTTTTTTTCAAGGTAAAAAATCAAATAATTAAATCTGTGAGCTGCAGCTTTAGTTACAGCCTTTACATTTATATTGTAATGGAAATATAAAGTGTGACGCTACATGTTATTGCCATTGCTTTTGAATACTTTGTCCCTTCAAGTTAAAGTTTGATTAACTTTGTTTGTTTGAAAACTGTTGGTGCTGTGAAACCAATTTTATTTCTTTGGACCATGATCCAAACTTTAGAAATCATTGAACACTGTCAGCTGTTGTTTCGTCTCTGCTCTCTCAGCTCTGCACTTCTCTGATTGCTTTCTGTTTTCCTTTCTCTCAGTTGGTTCAACTAGACAGCTTATTTGCCTACTGGAATGTCAACTCAATACTTTTCTCCAATCACAATGCAGAGGAGGCTTTGGTGAGTCACCCTATAATTAGTGTTTTGCACCTTGTCTCCGCTTTCTCCCAGTCTGGATTTAGCCATGGCGTCGACGTTTTTTTTAAGACACGACGTCATTATTGTGACAACACAGAACAATCTTGGCCTAATTTTTTGAGCAACATAACATTTGTCTCCAATCCTTTTGAAGCTTTTGTTATAATTCTTTTGTTGAATGCTGTAAAAAGGCCTTCTGCAAATCATTATGAGATCACTGCAGATTTTGTTAATCATTCATGTCATCCACAAAGGCTCTTTGTAGAATAGACCCATTAGGTAGAATGTATGTAAATGTTGTCTTTTGGTTTAGGAAATGAAATCAGATTAAGTCTAATTGAAGCTCTTCTCGCTGTATCTGTAGCAATGTCTCCAGAGCAGCATGGATATCCACAACTCTCTTACTATCAGCCATGACTTCAGTAAGCGTCTCACCAAATAAACACCAGCATACTGCATCACTTGACTCACAGATTATTATTTTTTTTTAAAATCTATCCTTGCTAGAGAAAAGAATATTCACAAATTTGCTTGAAATAATCAATTTCTCATTGGTTGTCCGCAGTTTTTCGTCCTATCTCAGCGGACGCGAAACTGCGGATGAATCCCAGGTCAGATATTGACTTCTCCTCTCCGAAAGTGGACCTAATGGTCAATCTCAGTGAGGTGGCTATTGAGCTCAACAGACCCCAGGTAGGTGTGTGTGTATGGTGTATAAGCGTGTGTATGTAGTCTTATGAAGGGTGATATAACGTGTTCAGTGATGATAAATTCTGTCAGTGCTCCATGCCAGTGAGTAATTCTGTGACTTCCTCTCTTTTCAGTACATTAGCATCCTGGAGCTGCTGGGCTCAGTGGATTTGATGTCACGGAACCTGCCGTACAGGAAGTACAGACCCGTGGTCCATGTTCACAGGAATGCCCGTATATGGTTAGAAAACCCTTCGATTTTTAAATGCCATTCATTGACTTTATGCCATACGACATTTAAGCACACCTGCACATGTGTGTGTACGTTTCGCAGGTGGAGGTACGTGATCACGGGCATCTTGGAGGTGGATGTGAAGCCGCGTCTCCACATGTGGTCATGGCAGCACATTCGCCACCACCGGCAGATGGTGAAACGCTACCGGGAACTGTACAAGAGCAAAATCACCAGTAAGAAACCCAGCGAGGAGCTGCTCAAGGCACTAGAGGTAGGAAATGGCTGAACTGAAGATGTAGTTTCCCACTTTCATCTCTTAAGATCAGCATATTTGAACCACTGACAGTTTTGTTTATCATTAGAGGGGCGGTAACGTTTTGAGTATTTTTATTTCATTGTCGTTTTAGGTTAGTAGAAGAAATGTCCCCCTATTTTCCTGTATTATGTTAAATCAACTCCAAATAGATAGAATTACTAAATTGTTTCTGTATACCAATGCTATTTGGAGTACTGATGTTTTCTTTAGAAAATTGAAATCGTTGTTGGCAAATGCTTTGACAAATTTAGCCGTCATGCCAATAAGTGTACTAATGAAATTGAAATAGGGGTTTGTGCGTGCAGCAGCCAAAGACACGGAAGTGTTTAATTTTGCTTCACCAAATATATAATTTCTGTGGTGGGTAATTCCTATTTGTGCAAGTTGAAAATCAGACCTGCTGTCGCTGCTCGATTTTATGCTGGTAAATACCCCTCCTGTACTCGACTGCAGTCACAGTAACCATAAGACATTGTTTATATGAATTGGAAATGTAATATGATATGCAAGTCATTAATTACAGAGGTATCAGTATCCTCAGTATCCTGTCAGTGATGCATTTGTTCTTTCCTCTAGCCATAAATACTTACATTACCGTACATAATTACACGTATCCAGTGTTCAGTCCTATAAAAGGATTGATTGAAATGCATTTGAGGTTGATGATGTTTTTCAGGGAAATAACCCATTAAAGCTAAAGGTCTTTTCCACTGTCTCTCTGCACTGTAAGCTTTATATTTTCCTGAAGTGATTGATAATGGACATTTAGTAACTGAAGTGTCTCTGCGTGGAGTAGCAAGAAGCTTCTGAAAGCTCTAATCGGGCTGTTTTGTATCTGTTCTCAGGAGCATGAGAAGACCTTGGATATTTTTAACATCACGTTGGCCCGACAACAGGCTGAGGTGGAGGTAAGCTCTCTGTTTATATCTCTGTATTTTGGGCATCTTCACTTCGTATGGTTACTTTGTACTGGATCTGTAGCTTAAATTGTAATGTCAGTATTGTCCCTGACAAATTATGTGTTCAACAGTCATGGTTTGAGTTGTTGAATCCCCATAATTCCTTTTTCCATGGTCAAAGAAAGACTAGTTAATAAAAATAGAATAAAATAGACACAGAAGTGATGCACAGTATGCCTCCTTTTGGAGAATGTAATTTGTGTTTCCACCAGCATACCACATATGACCACAGTGGTACAAGACTAAGCACAGAAAGTGCTAACACTTATCAGCAGTTGAATCTAGCAGTTGAGGTTTTGGCTGAAATAGCATACACTGTGCAATATTTCCTTTTCCCTCACAGCTGGTTAGAAATTCTGACACAATCTTGGCTTTCATGTTTCACCATTTAAACATAGACTGCAGTTTTTTAACACACCATTTCGGATGCAATATCTTAGTAATACATTTTGGTGGGCAGCAAAATAGTATTTTGTTTTAAGTGCCAAACAAAGACAACTGGACTTTCTTGAGGTTCTTGAAGATGCTTCACCTCTCATCAGAAAGGTTCATTCAGTTCTTTGGGTAAGATGAGAGGTGAAATGTCAAGTGTGGTTGCCTTTGTTTAGCATTTAGAGATACCGTGACCATGACATGGTTAAGACAGTGTATTTCTAATTAATTGTAAAAAGTAATAACTTTTTTCTTTTTTCTTTCTTGTACTTGCCTAGGCGAGTAAGGCAGGCCTGTGTATTTACCGTCCGGGGATTAAGATGGAGGAAGAGGAGTCTCAGGGTTGGCTCAGCTGGATGTGGAATTGGGGAGGAGAAGATGAGGCAAAACCTAAAGAGGTCAAGAGTGGAGGTAGGATGTTGAAAAGAATAAAAACAGCAAGAAGTGTACATGAAAGATCATATGCACAGGTAGCAAACAGGACCAAAGCAAAATTCAGCATTATATTTTACAGTTTATGATGTTAATTCATGTTTTTCTTACTCATCATATTCTTTCTATTCCATTTGTTCCCTCTTGCCTTGCCAGGTTTTGATGAGCTATTAACCTCTGCTGAGAAAGCTAAACTCTACACTGCCATTGGATACAGTGACACCGCTGCTAATCCCAACCTGCCAAAGAATGTGAGTCACCTCCCTCCCTGGCGCCCAACTATCAACTTATAATGCACTTCCGTTTTGGCTCTCCATCCACTTAAACAACATTACTAACATCAAAATGCAAACTTCTGGATCTGACATATGATTGTTGCTTCTTTATAGTTTGAAGACATGAAGGTCAATTTCCACATGGAGAGGCTGTCTGTGTCCATCAAAGACAACAAAGACAAAAATGAGATCATCAGGCTGACTGTGGGGGAGCTCATGTCCACACTCACGCAGAGACCTGGAGCACAAGCCATCAAGTTTGTCATGACTTTTTTTTTTTTGTTTTTTTTTGGGGGGGGTGAACCGCCCTGTGTAGGCTCGACAAAAGTCGCTGATTGCCAGTAGCTGGTTTTAGAACAGAATGCACACCACGTGTTTCAACAGCTAAACAGTCCATACCGAAGTCGGCCGGCCAGATCAGTTACAAAATGTCAGCCAGTCAAAATGGCTGAGTTTTGGACAGAGAAGGTTGAGGAACAGCCATGTACGTGACACAAATGGTGAAATAAAAATGTACGGCTAAACTGACAACTTAAACTCAACGACTGCGTTTCCTCTACCCTGCTCTTCACTGTGACTCTCCTCCGCTAGCGTTCGCTCACTCGCACTACCACAACCCTTTTCTGTTTTTCGCTGTTTCATCAATACTTGAAATGCAACTATAGCAAATAAGTCACTCTCACTATGCTCATTCATATTCTCACACGCTACAAATGCTATCAGGCTACAAATAAAAGCCTGAAAAAACAGCAGTGAGTATGAAAGTGGAGAGTTGTTGTTATGGAGACGAGACGCAGTTGGTGTTGACTGGCAGGTTTTCAGAGCGTTGCAGAACAGCAGATTGCAAGTAGTTGCAAGTTTCAATTAGTGTCCTCGCAAATCTTTGGTATGAACTGGGCTTTGAACGGCCTGGTTTCCAGTGCAAGTTTTTCATTTGATTTAACTGAATATAAAAAAAAAAAACATTCAGCACAAGCACTTCTGTTTGTGTCTGATTCAAAATTGAATAAACCTTTTGAATAAATATATTGAAAAAACTGTGCACATTCACATCAAATTCCTGTCAGGGATAGTACTACAGAGTACCAACCTTGTAGCTCATCTTTTATTTACTCAGCAGGGTGGAACATAGGGTCATGATAGTGCCTCCAGAACTTACAATATATATCCTCTTTTCTTTCCCTCTTTTCATCAGACTCACAGCCCAGCTTAGTTTGTTTGAAGTCACGGGCCTGGCCAGTGACCGGCCTGCACCGACCCTCCTGTCATCAAGGAAGGCAGCCACAGGAGCAGGGACCCCGCTGCTTTGCATCCTGTTTGAGACCAATCCACTGGATGATTGTGCTAACCAGCGGCTTCATGTGGAATCACAGCCCTTGGAAATCATCTATGATGCTGTGAGCGGCGTCTGTCAGCACGCACGTTTGAGTATAAAAGAAACAACAGAGGCTACACGTGAAGCATGTTTTTTGTGTTTGTCTGTCCGTGTAGATAACGGTGAACAGCATGTCAGCGTTCTTCATGCCTCCCGACGACCTGCAGCTGGACGAGCTCACCAACGCGACCCTCATGAAACTGGAGCAGTTTAGAGACCGCACAGCCACTGGTCAGTAGCACACACATGCACAAAGATGTACATCTGCTACTGCTCTTGACTGCTCTCAAACCTCTGGTGGAACGGATGTTTACATTCCCCAGTCCTTGTTTTTTTACATGTGTTAAATGTGTTTACAAACAGCCTGCATGTCTCAGCCACTGGGTCCATTGACTTGTGTTGTTCCTGTTTATATTCCTGAGACTGATTGTTTCCTGAGATGGTTTGCAGTTTGAAGCTCATGTTTTCTTACAAATGGCTTGATTTTGACTGATTTGCTAAGATTTGTTTTATCATCCTCATCATGTTATGACTGATAAGCTTGATGCCATTTTATTTTTCAGGTCTAATGTACGTGATCGAAACACAGAAAGTTATGGACCTGAAGGTGAATCTGATGGCCTCCTACGTCATCATTCCACAGACCGGCTTTTACAATGGCACTCAGAACATCGTACTCTTGGATCTTGGACATTTCCAGGTCAGACAGTGCAAAGCTTGACACCGGGATGAAAAATGGGACACAAAATCCGACACTGTTCCTACTTTTAACCACGAAGCGTATATAAATGATTAATGCGGTTCAGAGTTAACAAAGTGTGACTTTTGTAACATGTGAAATCCATTATGTCATTGCTTTTTCAGATGTCCAGCCAATGCAAGAAGCACCTTCCACAGCTGTCAGTGGGCTCCAGCAACATTGAAGACATCATTTCCAGAGCATATGACAGCTTTGACATACAACTAAGCAGCCTGCAGTTCCTTTATAGCAAACCAGGTAGGAGCGCATGCACCTGTCATGTGTGAGAGGTTCACATTGGAGTGGAGAGTTTAATTAAATGACTGTTTTTAAAGTCAGGATGCTGAAATGTTTTAGGTATTTTTGATGAATTTTACAGTATAATACAAATGACACTTGGAAAATAGGATTGAGAAAATCTCCGTGGTTATCTCTCGGAGGCCTGTTTGCTGTACTTTGAATTAGCCAAGATGATAATCCATAGTCATCAGATATTGTCTCAAAGCTTTGAAAATGTTTCAAGTTGCGGAAAACATCACACATATTCCTCGCTCCAACAAAAATATTTGCATGTGTTTGTTTTTTTGTGTGCGTGCAATGAAAATAAATGTAACGCCTTTGTTTGTGTGATAGATGGCGACTGGAAAAAAGCCCGTAAGCTGAAGCAGTCACCTCTCCACATCCTAGAGCCAGTGGATCTAAAAGTGGTTTTCAGCAGGGCGATGGTTGTCAAAGACTCCCGCATGGCGAAGTACGTTTTTTTTTTTCCCTAAGAATGCGGTTATTTTATTTTCCATGTTGAAGGGGTTACAGACGCAGTTCAGACTTAAAGTAAAGTTAGTATTTTTCTGTGTGCATCTGTATAAATCCATGTTTGCATATGTGTTCCAGGTACAAGATGTCTGGAGAGCTTCCTCTGCTGTCTCTTCGTATATCTGATGATAAGCTTCGAAGTGTTCTCGAGCTGGTGGAGAGTATCCCACTGCCTGAGAGCAGACCTGCTGCACAGGGCGCTGCTGCATCCTCAGTAAAGGTAAAAACAGCAGGATCGTCACTGGATTTTCAGTGGATCAGATAAATTAACTGGTGGGAATAATAAAGTTAAAACTGGTTTGGGCAAAATCCGTGAAGAAAACGAAATTGTTTCTGCAGTCGTCACTCCTCTGAATAGATTAATTGTTGCTGTTACTAGAAACACGTTTTTACAACTTTTGATGAATGGCACATTTTTTAAGAATTGCGTAAATTAATAAGTTTTTTGCTGATGTTTCTCTTTCTCAGCCAAAGCAGTTCACCCCACAGCTCACTCCCAGAAGACCTCTAAACTTGGCTGACCAACGTTCCTCTCTCATTTTCGAGTCTTGTGAGACCATCAGCATCACCTCATTGGGTAATAGCCAATAATAATTGTGCTATATATCCTGTAACACTGTGTGTGCCTATATGATACCAGTTGGGTCATTGTGTGTGTTTTTGTTTTTGCCATCCCTCAGGATCAGATGAAGATTTGTTTTACGATGCTCCTAGCTCTCCCATCGGCGAACAACCCTTCTTTTCAGATAATCCCATGCCGCTGCGGTACGGAGACCTACACAAAAGAAAAAGTCTATTCAAGGAGGACGCTCCAAAGAACATGACTGACCTCATCATGACGTTTGAAATCACTGAGGTACAGAGAGTTCCTTTTGAATTAGGAGACAGAAAATCTGTGGTATTGGTGTTCAATTATTCTAACCCAATGTTTCCCTTTTCTCTCTTCATGTTCTCTTCCTCTGTATCTTCTTTGTTCATCTAGTTTTCAGTTCAGTTGTGTCGTCTGTCTGGAGATCAGGAGATCCCAGTGCTCCACTTGGACATAGAAGGACTGGGCACTGAACTGAAGCTGCGCACCTTTGACATGACATCTAATACCTACCTGCGAGAGATCTGCCTCAAGTGTCCTGAGTACATGGGTCAGTAGATGCTTGCAGGATTGTCTCTGACTGCCCTCACGTTGACTTCAGCCAGTCATGGAGACGTTCCTCAGAACTTAGATTAAACACTTGTGAATAAAAGTCATGTGAGGCTTGGCTACAGTTCTTATATGTCATGTCTTATTTGTTTGCTTCTTGTTTAGATTCTGAAGAGAAGCAGGTTCAGCTGATCACCACTCTAGATAACTCAGAGGTTGACCTGCTCACCCTGGAGTACATTAAAGTATGTAAAGTATCAAAATCTACTTGTTCAGAGTCGTTTCACAAAGTTTCATTATATTGAATGATTATTTTCCAAATGGTGATACATGGCTTCCTGATTGAGGATTGTATATCTTCTCTAGGCTGATAAGAACGGCCCTGAATTCAAGTCCCAGCACAACAATACAGAGCAGCTCATCAAGGTGAGGGAAACCAACAACTCAAATTCACATGCTTCTGTTTTCTTCTGTCCTGCTGTATTGGAAAATTCTAATTAGATTTTGAACTGAACATATCCTTATGTTCTTTATAAGAATGAAACAATGATACTTGATGTAAAAAAAAAAAGGCAAAGATGCCATTTTATTCTTC
Organism: Spondyliosoma cantharus; assembly: GCA_900302685.1. NCBI lineage: Eukaryota > Metazoa > Chordata > Actinopteri > Spariformes > Sparidae > Spondyliosoma > Spondyliosoma cantharus. The sequence goes on from OMLP01015997.1 coordinate 19,154, forward strand.
TTCTCTACGAGCCACTAACTTAACATTTTGTCATTGCATTTGCCATCAGGTGACCTTCTCATCCCTGGATGTCCATCTTCATACAGAGGCTCTGCTCAACACCATGAACTACCTCACCAACCTCCTTCCACCATCCACTAAGAAGGAGGGAGGGCAGGAGGAGCTCCCCACCATCCCCGAGGAGGAGGAGGCAGAGGCAGAGAAGGAGGGAGAGAAGAAAGGCGAAGCTATTTTAGCCAGGAAAAAAAG
>OMLP01015997.1:19422-41460 GCA_900302685.1 Spondyliosoma cantharus
TAACTGACCCTTATAAACCCTCTCAGAGTTTCATTAAAGTTTGCGCTCCAATGCCGCCATTCTTCTGTCATCGCCTTTCCTACAGGTCTTTAATTACTCACCTCTTCTTTCTCGTTGCTTTTTTTTTTTTTTTCACAGGTACAAAGAATTCAAAGTTTGCAGATGTGGTGAATCTACATATCAGAGCTGATCTGCGCTGTCTGAAAGTTTTCATCCGAGGGCAGAAAGCCAGGATTTCTGAGATTAGTATTGAAGGTATAGGAGTGTTGATGTCCCATGTGTTGCACTTGTATGCCACGAAGCTGGAAATGCAAGCAAGTGGTTTCTCACTGTCCTGCTTTCTCAACCATCTAGGTCTGGTTTCTGAGATTTTGATGAAGAAAAAGGAGATGGAGGTTCTGGCCAACTTGAAGAGCATTGTGATCCTGGACTGTGACAAAGATGCGATTTACAAGAAGGTACGATCAGCGAGTGGCCTTCCTTTTAAAATGTGAAACTGCTAATGTAGTTTAATAAAAACAAAGATAAGATAAGAATCATAGCTGTCCAGTGATTCTGATTTCTGTTTCCTGTGTGGCTCTGTTCATTTCAATTCTGCTTTCTTGTCCTGATTCACCTCTTAGGCTGTGTCTATAGCAGATAAGGAGGTGTTTTCCTTCCGCATGGTAAATTTTACAAATGCAACAGAAGGAGACGCTTATCTGGACATGTCTAAAGTTGACACCTCTGTCGCACTGACCGTGGGATGCATCCAGGTTATCTTCCTCAACAAGTTTGTCTCCTCCATTCTGGTAAGAATAACACATCCCGAGACTTTTAGCACTTTTAACACCATTCAGTTCATCTTTGTGTTCTGCGCTCTAGCACCAACTGCTATTAATTTCTCTCCTACACTCTGTTGCTTTCCATTCTTTCTTGCTCTCAGGCATTCATCAATAACTTCCAGGAGGCTAAAGAGGCCCTGGCAGAAGTGACAGTCCAGGCCGCGGAAAAGGCAGCGTCAGGTGTGAAGGAGCTGGCAGAGCGGAGCACTCGAATCGCTCTGAACGTCCACTTCAATGCGCCCGTCATCTTCCTGCCCCAGTCGTCCTCTTCCTCCAATGTCATTGTAGCTGACCTCGGTCTGCTGTCTGTCAAGAACAGCTTCGCCAAGAAGCCCTTTAAAAGTGATGTTAAGATCCCGCCTGTTGTGGACATAATGTCTGTGAGACTGACCGACCTCAAGATGTACAGGTCAGAAACCAGGGAGGGAATTTTAATTTAAAAAGTGGATTTAAATAACATCTAAAGTGATGACATGTTTACTTGCTGAGAGAAGGTTCTTTGCAAAGCAGTAAAAAATGTGAACCATTTAGATTTACAGTAATCACATCTTCTTTCAATAACGTCTTTCATTACTCGTCGTGTGTTGTGTGTATTTCCAGGACCACATACATAGATGAAGGGTTTCAGGGAGAGACCCAGCTGCTGAAGCCGGTCAGCCTGGACTTGGAAATCCTGAGAAATCTTTCATCCAACTGGTACCACAGCATACCTGACATAGAGATCATTGCTCATCTTAAGCCCATGAGTGTACGTTTTGTTTTCTTTTAAAGTTTTTTTGAATTTGTTTTATTAGATGAATAATTAACTGGCCTACAGATCAGGATTAGGATTAGGATGTTAGAGCTATTAAAGCGTAACTATGTAATCTGTTTTTCTTTGTGTGTTTTTGATATCTGATCCCGAGATAAGTACATTAGTGCAGTGTTGTCACACAACTGTGTCTGTTCCCAACAGCTGCTTCTCTGCCAGGATGACATGATAGTGGTCCTGAGGACTCTGAGTGAGAACCTGTCAGAGAAGTCAGATGCAGACCCTCCTCCAGCTCGTCCACCCACCACTGACCCCTCCTCTGACTCTGGATCTAACAAAGAGTCACAAGGCTCTGGAACCACTGGGCCAGCCAGCAGTAAGGGCTTGTGGTTATGCTTGTTTGCATTGTTATGTGTGGTGTTAAACGTAAGAATCAGACATAAGATACTTAATCAGCAAATGAATGTGTTTTTGTTTGTCCACAAAATAAAAATGGACCGTATTTAGCTTAGAGTTTGTACATGTTTTCCAGGACCATGAAAATCTTGAAATCTGAAAATGTATTTTGAACCACTGTAAAACCCAAAACTAATAAATCTTTTAAACATGTGGTTCTGTAGGTAACACAGTAGTGACGGCTGCAGTTGTGGAGACCCAGAAAAATAGCAAGCTGAAGAGCACGCTCAAATTGGACTTCAAGTTCGACTCCATGACGCTGGTCTTGTATAGTCCTAATGAGAATGTGGTAATTTAAACACACGCAAACACACACATTCAAGTCACGCACAAGTGATATATGAACATATCAAATGAGGCTTGTCTCGCTGTCACAGTCCAACGCATTGTTTATGTCATAATGTAGATACAGACGATGGATTCACACGATGAGCAGCTGAAGTTAGCAGAGTTTACTCTGGGCACCATCTCCACCTCCGTACACATGTTCTCCGACAGCTCCATGAAGGCTGCAGTGCGACTAGCGGCCTGCCTCCTTGATGACAAGAGACCCAGAATCAAAATGGTCACCCCAAGGTACAAGAGGTGCACACACGTACACAGACAAATGAATATATTTATTGGTACAGATGCACACCTTGATGTACACTTTTACACACATTTAGATGTGCGTCATCTAGACAGAGATGTGGACTTGTGTGCATCCTGCCTTCTAAACCATTAAAATGGCAACAAGATCCCACAATGTTAAAGATCTATACTCCTGCAATATACAGTATGCGAGCACAAATGACAATGTATCTGACTTAATTGATGAAATATTCTCGTTGCCTGTCCTCAGATGCTGTTGTAGCTTTTGTAAAGAGTGTGAGTGTGACCTTACTTACAGACAGGAAGATGTAAAAGTTGGACTAGTAGGAAAATGGGATTAGCTGTCCCGCCATGTATCACAATTATCATGTCTAAAAATATCATGTAGAGCGAATGTTCTCTGCTGGAGATGATACGATAATAACCACCACTCATTCTCACCGCCACTCTCTCAGTCCCTCTTTCATGTCAGTGTTTGTCTCTGACCGTCTGTGACACTGACTGTATACTTATGTCTCACTTTGTCCTCTCCTTCACATCCGTGTCGCCGATGTATTTAACCCCCTTAAACTACATCTTCTCCAGGATGATGGCAATGCATCCCGGTGCAGAACAGAACATGATGGTGGAGGTAAACTACCGTCAAGGTCATGATGGCACCACTTTGGACACAGTGGTGCAGGATGTGTACCTGTGTGCCAGCATGGAGTTCCTGCTCACGGTGGCAGATATCTTCCTCAAAGCCACTCAGCATGGTTTTGCTCAAGCCCCACAACCCAAGAGCAGTTCGGGAGCAGGAGATAAAAAGAACATAAACTCTTCTGTCACATCTAAGGAGTCAGGTGAGTTACCCAAATCAGTTTTTTAGTTAGATTGCTTTTTTGTGTCTTTGGTAACATAATGGGTGAACTGATGTTTTCCTCGGATACTCTCTGCCACTGTCAGCTGCAGCTCCAGCAGTGGTGTCAAAGACAGAGATGAATGTTCTGGTGCGTAACCCAGAGATCGTGTTTGTGGCCGACCTGACGCGCGCTGACGCCCCGGCCCTGGTGATGACCACACAGTGTGAGCTACAGATGAAAAGTGGCGCAGAGGGATCACAGATGACTGCCGGTATCAAAGACCTCAAGGTTTGTAATTGTCGCTGTAAAGAAAATGATGAAAGAATTAAAACGCTGAATGCCTCAATAACGAATATAAAATGACCGTTACGGTTGTTATTTTAGGTCGTCGCTTGTCCCTTCTTGAGAGAGAAGAGGAAAAACAATGTGACCACAGTGCTGCAACCTTGTCAGGTGTTCTTCCAGAGTACTCAAGTGTCCCCAACATCCCCTCAGGCTATGGAGGTCTCCATCAATGCTCTCACCCTGAAGGTAGTTCTTGACATGACCCCAGGAATGAAATCTGTGAAATAAATGGTTATCAACTTGACTGCCTTGTGTACATGATGCATGTCCAAAAAATGATGATCAGTCAACTTCGGTCATGAAGGCTTAAATCTGCTGCAGCTGATGGAAATTAAAGCAAATGTTGACACAAACAATGCTAAATGTTTGCACAAAATAGAAATGTATCTTTTTATCTGTGACATTGGTGTGAGATTTTATTTCTTCACCCAGGTATCTCCAATCATCATCAACACAGTGATCACCATACAGTCGGCACTGACACCCACAGCAGAGACCCCCGAGGAGCTGGATAGTCCTGTTCCCGTGGACCTGTGGCAGAAACGGGGCTGGAAGGATCTCAAACTCTGGTTCCTAGAAGAGGATGGGGATGAGGACACAGCATCACTGGCCCCGTTGATACCACAGGGAGAGTCACTACAGGTATTTAGCTGCATTGCGACTCATTGTGATACATGATTACAAGCTATAACATCGTGTTAATTGCGATTTGTTTTGCAGTTTTTACGTATCGACTTCTCTTTTATGTTACACATCATAGATTTCTTTTCGAGTAGCACTTTAAAATGTATTTAATTGCATATAAGATTATAATTATTATATTCCAGCACACACACACACACACACGAGAACATCATGAGGAAATTATTTGGCTATTCATTGCTGCAGGTGACCATCAAATCCATCTGTCTGACTCTGGAGGCTGGAGTGGGACACCGCACTATGCCCATGCTTCTGGCCAAGTCCTCCTTCCATGGTGATGTGAAAAACTGGTCCACACTTATCAACTTACACAGCGAGCTCAACCTGGAGGTAACAGAGGCAGAACCTTTCACTGTGAAATAGCGCTGGACAGTGTTTGACTTTTGCTCTTGTCTTTCTGTGTTTTTGATATTGTTTGCTCCATTTACTGATGATGATCTATGATATTTCAAAATATTCCAGCTTGTAATGGCCAGACTTTATTTGTGTTTTGCCTTTAGGTACACTATTACAATGAGATGATGGGAGTGTGGGAACCACTGCTGGAGCCCTTAGAAGATGATACACGAGATGGTTTTAGACCATGGACACTTGAACTGAAGGTACTCATGTATTGTACACACACACACACACACATACAGTATACACAGTTTACTCACAGATGTACTCACACTTTTTACTCTCCTCTAACCAGATGAAGAAGAAACCAATGAAGTACTCAGGTGTGTCAGATGAAGTGGATTACATGGTCCCAGACTATAAGACAATCATTGTCATCAGCAGTATAGACCAGCTCAACATCACCCTCTCCAAATGTGGACTGGCCATGTTGAGCAACCTGGGCACGGTAAGAGAGGAGCTTTAATCATTTCACCAAGGAGTCTAATGATGGGCAGTCGTCTATAACATTCATGTTTTCACCTTTTCCCCAGGCATTTGCAGAAGCTGCGAAACAGACAGCTGAATCTTTCCAGAAGGATGAAGCTCCGTTTATAGTGAAGAACCGCCTGGGCCTGCCGGTGTCTGTCCGCCACAGTGAGATGTTCTGTCCCATCGGCCAGCAGAGCACCAACCTCACTGTGACGCTGCAGGATGGGGAAACCCTCGGGATGGACTATTCAGCCACATCGGACTCTGACCAGTTCTCAGCCATGATCTCTCTGAGTGCGAAGGACTACTACATACAGCCCAGTAAGTTAACTTACATTAACAATTATACTGTATATACACATGAGAGTTAATCATTAGCTGTTGCAATATCACAATTGAACATTACTGCCAACCCCCTCCACACTGATGCCCTACATTTCTAGCCAACATTATAGTAATGTTACAAAGCTTGCTTAGACTTTGTGTTTAGGGTGCATGGAGAAATTAAAATTCAAGAAAAGGCGAATGCTTTTAGTTCTATTAAGAACATATTGTAGCAGGGCAAATTCAGCTTTGTGTGGCCAAAATGGGTATTACAACTAAAAGCACCTTAAAAAAAATGATCCTGCCAAAGCTTTTTTTTTTTCCACCTGTCATAAACATAGATGAGAAAACTGTTTAGATCATACTTAGAACTTCGTCTTTTTGAAATTGTATAAAAACTAGCTCTTGTTTTCTTTGACGAATGTCATCATCCATGTCCTCTCTGCTCATCTAGCTCTTGTTGCTTTTGGTCATTAAACTAAATATGAATATAAAGAAAGAAAGAAAGAAAGGTCCAAATAAAACGCTTGAAGTCGAGTGCATATGAACTGCTCTTATCCCCCTTATCCTCCAGCTCCGATGGGCCACACCTCAGCCTGTGTGATCCCCCTGATCAAGGTGGGCAGGGGAATGTACAGTGTAATGCACAATGACTCAGGAGTCACTCGTTTCCTGGTCTGCCAGATTTACTCTGTGGAGGGCAGCAAGTACATCAAGATCCGCTCTCCTTTCCAGGTACTTCACTAATCATCCTGTACATGTATTTTTTTATTCTTCTGTTGATTCAATAAGTAAAAACATATTTCAAAGTGGATTGTATTAATATGACTTACATTCTCCCTTCAAAATGCAGTAATCCTCTCATCCTTTAAGATAATTAAATAAGTATTAATGTCAATTAGCTAGGCGGTTAATTCTTAGGATTAGATTAAAGGATGATAAGCAGAAGTCCAAGAGGTTTCTCTTGTATGACTTCTGTGTATTAAAGATCAAATCTGAAGTACAGGAAAAGAAATCTCTAAGGTTTTTCTCTTCTTTCATGCAGATCATCAATCATTTCTCAATCCCATTCAAAGTTTTTGAAGGAACAACATGTCTGGGTACATCTCTTCCCACTGAGGAGTTCTGCGTGCCTCTGGATTCATATAGGTGAGGACAAACACATCTTTAGCACTCTCCTTTTCTCTTTGTAAGAAACACCTCACTTCACCCGCATCTCCTCTCTGCTGCCCCCCTCAGGTCCGAGTTGAGCCTTCAGCCGATAACAGAGGATGACGCTGACAATCAGGGTGAGCAGTTTGAATGCTCAGAGGGCTTCAGTTACGAGGACGTCAGCAACCAGCAGCCTGAGACGCACCTCCAGCAGACCTGCCGTCGCCGTGGAGATGAGGGTGGTGTGCTGATGGTCAACATCGTGCCGGTGAAAGATGCAGTGACATTCAAACACACCGGAGACGTTGGGGAGAACTTTGATGTGCCCTTCGTGTTGCACCTGTGGCCTTCGATCCTGCTTCGCAACCTGCTGCCTTACCCCATCTCCTACTCACTGAAGGTAGGCTGTGTTGGTTAATCTACTACATTGATGATTGAAAAGGAACAGTTTCAGTGCATTACAAAATACAAATTGCAGTATTTTAAGGCATTTCATTGCTTTATTCCAGTGTCAGTGGTTTTTGTTTACATTAGAGACTTGAGCGTTGGGAGCACTACAATTTGCAATGCCAATAATCAAATTCATTTCACAGCGTCCACGCGAGATTTCGTTTTTTTTACCACCACAGCTTGTAAATGCATTGCTTTGCAGACTGAAAACCAGTCTAAGAAGATACTATGATTTGAGAAAAATAAATGGTCCATCATAATGCCTACACACTCTAAAGACACGCAAAGTGCAGAGTCCACAGGATGAAATATAAGCTAAGGATCTTTCACTGTTGTACTCAGCGTCTCTCTCTCTCTCTACCTGCTGCTCAACAGGACAGTGGAGTCGCTTCCCCTGAGGAAACTCTGAACCCTGGCCACCCTGCCCAGCTTCACACTGCAGTCATCAACCAATCAAAACTTGATCTCCGCCTACTGAACTACTTGGCTCAGGACTGGTCCTCTGAGTACAGGTTTGACTTGTTGATATTTTACTTTACATCATTTTTGTGTACTTGTTGTCTCCTTATTCTGAGAATATTGGTCGTCAACTGAGCAATCTATTGTTTTTATAGGATGGCCATCCTATATCATCCTTATTACATAAAGGACAAATACAAACTTACACTCACCTTCTGCAGTAACTTTTCTAATCGGAATAATCTAATTATTGTGTCAAACAGTCTCAAAAGTGACCAGGAAGAAATCACCTTCATAGTGTTCCAGTCTCTACGAGAAGACGACGAAGACGATGGTGAAGGGCCTGAGCGGAGGAGGGCTGAGCTGGACATAGCCGTGCATGTTAAATATGACCAGGGACAAACGGAGGTTGCTATCCATTCTCCGTACTGGATGCTGAACAAGACAGGCAGGTTGCTGCAGTACAAAGCCGATGACATCCACCGTAAACACCCTCTGGATTATGACATGCCCCTGCTCTTCTCCTTCAAGCCCAGATACTTCCTGAAAAACAATAAGGTAAGACAGTTTGTGATCTCTGGTATCACAATAAAACTTGTAGAGCCCGACCAATATATCAGTGGCCAGATATTATTGGCAGATATTGGCTTCTGACAGACATATCGGTATCGATATATATATATATATATATACCCCAAAAAATGTGCGGATACTGACATAATGATATGGGAATTTTTCACTTTTATTGGTATTGGCATGAGCCCCAAAAGTATTGAGTACTAGAACTGTAGCTTTGAGGCCAAGTTGTAAGTGGTGTCTTTCCTTGTACTCTTGAGGTTTGAACTCAGTACATAATTCAGTTGGGTACTCTTAATATCCATACCCATAACTTCTTGTTCAAAGTTTATATAAATGTGATTCTTTTCCTCCTTCAGGTCCGTCTTATGATCTCAGACAGCGATCTCTCTGATGATTTCTCCCTGGACACAGTTGGAAGCCATGGAGATGTCAAATGTAAAGGCCGATACAAAGATTACCTGGTGAGATTCCTCCAAAGACTTTGATATTTAAAAGTAAATTAACTCAGACATACTCTCACCTTAGATTTATTTAAAGCGTCAGATGTTTGGGATTGAACTTATTATGACTTATTTGTAGCCAAAGCATGTTTTGTTGGTTTTGTTCACTGTCTGTGTATTTGTGTGACGTCCGTCTGACCTCAGGTTGGTGTGAAGATTGACCCGAGCAGTTTCAGTCTGACCCGCATCGTGAGCTTCGTGCCGTTTTATATGCTGGTGAACAGAACCAAGAGCACAGTCTTCATATGTGAAGAGGGGCAAGACAACTGGACAGAGGCTCAGCCGGAACAGGTCAGAGCCAAAAAGCAGTTGCTTCCTTGCACGTGCATCTTTTTCTCCCCCGAATATTGCTATTTTTACAGCCTGTGAATTATACGTAAAAGCTATAATCATACACTGCCATGGCAGCAAAAAATGAATACCACACAGTAGATCTACCTGACCGTTGGATACCTTGACTCTCACTAATATTATTTTTTGGATATATTCACAGCTTTAACCTTCGGAAAATTGTTAAAATGTTATAAATCAAAGTCCGATTGTTTTATGCTGTCAGAATTGGCAATTCCTTTGCATGCAAAACAGTCTCTAAACTTTTCCAAATGCTGATTGGTTAATTGTGTCTCAGATGAAACCCTGTAACACTGTAAAGGGTAATTAAAGTTTTTGTTTATTCCACATTTAGTCAGCCGTTCCCTTCTGGCCTGAGAACGACACCAAGAAGCTAAAGATCAAAGTAGAAGGCTGTTTATTGCCTCCTCAGACTATTGACTTCACACGACCAGAAAAATGCTTATTGCTGCAACTGGACGACTCTGTAAGTAGACACACACACACAAAGATGAGTGTTTTCCCTCTTTGTTAACTAGTTTATTACACAACCTGCACAATGAGCTTGTTCAGATATGTGTCGTCCTGATCAAATGTACTCACATTGGTTTCAGAGCATTGGAGAAACCCTTATACTATATTCCAGCGTGTAGACTGTGATTTGTTTCCTTCCTGCAGGTGGGTGGGATCATTGTGGACGTGAACCTGTCAGAACACTCCGCGACGATCCAATTCTCTGAGTACCACGACGGCGCGGCTCCGTTCCTCATTATCAACCACACAAAAGACCAGATTCTGCAGTTCCATCAGAGGTGAGAGAACAGAACCGAGAGGGAAACCATTCAGGGTAGGGTGTATTTGCAAAAAGGCCGGGAACGGCAAGGAGAAAGGATAGAATTTAAAATATTAAACATAATGGGGATGATGTGCGTCATGATAGTTCAACAGAGTAGTTACTTGGGGGCCTCAGTGAACTGATTGAGACGCGGGAGAGATGGAGACAGGAAGTTAAAGTTAAATAAAATGTAGCGAAAGTATTTGCTGAGGGTGGACTGGCACAATATGGACGTAAACAAACTGTTGTTTACTTGGAACCTGTTGTTTTCCATTCAGTTAGTTGAGTGTTAGTTGAGCTTGCATAACATTTCCTACTGCTTTATTTCTTACTATGAGAGTGCATCTTCTTGCATCTTGTCTGTGAATGTGCTTAAAAAAAGAGCTCAATTTGAATTATGTTGGGGAGAAGTCGCAATCAAGCGTAGTGCCGTGCCGTTCATTCACCTCCTCTTTTTTATTTTAGGTATTTCTATCTGCTGTTTATTTTATGTGACTCACTTTGTCAACAGCAGCTTTTAATTTAGTCAACAAAGTAGGATCTCTTCATGCACAACATTGACATTTGTTTCCATTGATTCATTGATATGGATTTTGCATATTCGTTGAATGACAATACCCTTTTCTCTTGTTGCAGCACCCTTAAACATTTTAGTCGATGATAACTAACAGTGTTTGTTTTTGCTGACAGAGATTTATGTTTTTGTGTTGTGGGTCTTGCAGCGCCCGGACAGAAACCTCGTGGGTGGCTGACGAGCTGCTCGACCTCTCCTTCTCAGTGGAGGAGGACAGGTAGAAAAATGTGAAAACTCTTCTGACACACTCTGAACTCAGGGAGGAAAGAATAAGATCAAATGGGAAAAAAAAGTGCTGCATTAATTTTGCTGCTGTCATTCTTTATGTAGGTGCAGAAAAATTTATTGAGGGAGGGAAAAAAAATTTAAAATTTAGACTTTTATTACAATTTACATAAAGCATGTGAACGTAGTCTGCTGTGAAGCTGTTAAAACAATAGTGGACGACAAATTCTATTATAATAAAAAAAAAAATAGATTCCATAAAAGTGACTTAGCTCAACAGTGTTGTGTGAAATCAAATGCAGTAACTAGAAAACTAGTTTAAAAAAAAAGTAGCTTACTATTTTCTGTCAGGAAAAAACGTGACTGACAGCACATTCCCCACTGAAATACAGTACAGCAATTAATCTAATAAACATACACTCACGAGCTTAAAAGTAAAGAGTAAAATACATGTACAATACACAGTTATTTAGAATGTGTAATGAGCAACACATTAGGTACTTTGCTTCGTTTAACTTTATCAAGGAAGGAAGTTGTGGATGACACCTGGTGGAAAAAAATCAAGAACAGCATGAAATCACACACACAAAAAAATCCATGTATTTTCCAGTCTACGGTTTCCAAGGCAGCCGAGAGGGCACAAACACAGAAATGATGACGCAGAGAAAAAAAAATAAATGAATGAAATGAAAACAGTCACTTCAGTGTGACATCACACTTGACTTCAGAGTGTGTTCAGATCAAGAGTGCAGGTAAAGATAAGTCGAAGACGACTGCTTCAGCTCTGATTCTGGTTTGTCTGTGTAATCTGCTCCGTACCCAAGAAATAAATAATGTCCAGGCATTGAAACGATATCATATGATGCCATTATATCATATCTGTTTCAGGACCATTTCAGTATAGAAAAAGGAGCAGGTTAGACATCTAAACCAATGTACTCATTTATTACTATTTTCCTTTGATCTATTATCAAGTGTTAAATCATCTTTACTCGTAGAAACAGTAGTTTTGAATGCTGCTGACTGGATGGGATTCTGCCGGTGGAATCACACCTCCCGCTTCTTCCAGTCGTTCTGTTGCGTTGTATCCTCTTGTTTTTCATCTCCATCCGTAGATTATGGCTTCTTTCATTTTCTTGTGTCCGCTTTGTCCCGTCCGAATCGAGATTGGAATCAAAGTGAATATGCTTAACTCTCAGGGAGAGATGTTCGATTTGTGTTTGTTGTCGTACATATTTCTGTCTGTTTATGGGAACTGTTGGTGTATTCTGTCAGACAGGTACTTTGGATTGGATGCTTGTCATGGCGGTACATTGTTGGTGGCTGGGCTCTGTTATATCGTCCTCTGTTATCCTGTACAGCCGTCTGTCATTATTTGCTTCCTGTCGTCTCAAATCTGTCGATTACTACTTCTTGTCTTTTGGTGGTGCTAAGTGATGTTTCTGATACGTACAGTATGTGTGTGTGTTTGGTTGGGTTTCATGTGTCTGCAGCTCACAGAAGGAGGCAGAGCAGGAGCAGCTGGAGGCTGGGAAAGCTGTGCACTACACCTGGACTGAGCCCACTGGGTCCCGAGAGCTTTGCTGGAAATGTGGCTCTTACAGTGGGAAGCTGAAGAGCGAGGAGGTACTGCACCCAACCAGAGACACACCAGAGTTTACTAAACAGACGTTTTGACTTCTCACCGTTTCAAGAGTAAAGAGGCCTCTGACTTTGTATTTCTAGCTGAGAACATGTCTGCTTTTAGCATTGAGACAAAATAAGGCTAAATGTGTTAGCGCACACATAGACCGTGTCGATATCTCACTCAGAACTTTTACTATGCTCAGATGTTCTTCATTAATGAAGCCCTGAAGTAAACAAACAAAACACACTGTGTTTCCAATTAAAATCTGTGATAGTAATGAGCTAATGTAGTAAATATAGTAATATAATTGTATACATGAGTCTCACTTCAAGTGTAGTTACATATTTTTAGGAGAGGACAATTATATAATTGACAAAAGTCTGTAGACTTGGAGTTGGTTTCATTCGACAATTCTTCTAGTAAATAGATGTCTTTTGCATGTAAGGATATTAAATGTCGATACATTTGAACCTTTATCGAGTTTTAGATATGAACAGAGTTGTTAGATGAAATAATGAGTTGTTTATTCAAACGGTATTTGTGTTTGTCTGTTCTGCATCTTCAGGACTTGCGGGTGGACATGAACAATGAGGGAAAACTGTTTGTAATCTCCTTTTATGAAGGTAAAGTACACAAATACCAGATCACTTAAATGCATTTGTAATTTTGTTGTTCAGTCTTATATTCACTTAAGATGATCATCACATCTGCAAGTTCATTGTTAGTGCAAGAGTGTTGTAATGTGCCAAGAACTCAATGGTTACTACTGTCCACAAAAAGGCAAAAAGGTGCTGCATTGATCACAGGATTCACTGAAATAATGAATCACTGAATCGCTACCAGCTGATGAGACAAAGTGCTGTAGCTGCTCTAGACTTCTGAGGGGAAGGGATAACAAGATGTTTTAAATAAAGTCTTCAGTCCGTTTGATTTGGATTTGTTGTTGATCCAAAGGTCTCCAGCGTGTTGTGCTGTTCACTGAGGAGCAGCGAATCTACAAGCTGCTCTGTGAGAGCGAGAAGGCGCAGTTGGCTGAACAGGAAATAATCCTGTCACTACAGAACATGGGAGTGTCTCTCATCAACAACAGCAGCAGCCAGGAGGTCTCCTTCATTGGGATTACAAGGTAGATCACCAGCAACATACGCGCGTGCACACATCTACGCACAAAAACTGGTCAAGCTCAAGCCTATAGGGCAAATGTTCATGTTACGAATATTGCTCGATATTGTGGAGAAATTACAAGTCAACCCACTGTTCTGGTTGCTAGAACTAAATCTTAATTTTATAAAGCTTTTTACCTATAAATCACATCGTCTTTCAAACATAATACTGCAGTAAAATGGATTATTGCGTGATGTTTGTCCACTCCTGATTAATCCTGCAGCTACTATAACATGTCCCCATTTTTATCTCGTTTCTTGTCATAGCTCTGATGTGGTGTGGGAATTAAAGCCGAAGAAGAAGAGTCGATGGAAGACTATGAGCACTAAAGACGCGGAGATGCTGGAGAACAAATTTAAAGAGTACGTTGAATCCGGACCCGTGGACAACGCCATCGTCGACCTGGAGAACAACATGCAGGTTTGAGACTAAATACTGTTTATTCACCTTTCTTGATTTTAAGTAGTAACAAAGTGTTAATCAAATTTGAAAATGGCGCAGATGAAGCTGTCTATTTCATGTTAGCAATGTAGGCTGTATTCGTGAATCTAAAACGGTGCTGCTCCAAGTAGCTAATTGATTGTCAATTGATTGATTGTGTGCTGTTTGTAATTGTCCTCCAGGTGTGCTTTACTCCCAATGGCGCGGACATGCGGATGCTTCAGCCGTGTGACGCTCCTCTCAGGAGGCACTTCCTGCCAGGAGTAAAGATTGAGTACAGCGTCTCACCCCGACAGAGCGCCTACCGTGTCCAAATCCACCGCATTCAGGTGAAAAGAAGTTGAAAAAAACAGAAACAAAAAATAAAACGCAACAATGTCAGTTTAGTGGCAGCAGTCTTTAGTTGCTTTTTTCTCTTTTTCCTCCCACAGATCCAGAATCAGCTGCCAGGAGCCATCTTCCCCTATGTTTTTTACCCCGTAAAACTGCCAAAATCTATCACCATGGACGCAGGTCTGTACATGTCCTGTTGAATTTAGCATTATGTGCTGTCACTTTGCAATATATCAGATTCTAATATGGTCTTTTTTGACATTTTCTACAGAGCCCAAACCGCTCACTGATATCAGCATTGTCACCAGAACAGCAGGGCACTCTGACATCTCTCGCATCAAGTAAGTGACTCTTTCTTTTTGTGATGCTCTGTACTGTACTTTTGTTGTGTTAATTGATTTTTCCTGCCTTCAGTGAGCAGGAGTCAGACTTCAGTTCTGATTCAGATCTGCCCACTACAATCCAGTTGCTGCTTTTTATTTTAGCCACATTCTGGCCTCCATTTTCGGCTCTTCTCAGTTTTGCTCCCAAACACTGATGGGAATGTCTTGTCTGCCTCAGGTACTTCAAGGTGTTGATTCAAGAGATGGATCTGAAGCTCGATCTGGGCTTCCTGTACGCCATCCTGGACCTGTTCACTCCTGAGAATGCCAGCATCACGAGCTCAGAGCAGGAGGTCAGCAGTCACATATTCAAACACAGTTTACGATGCATTGACATAATCTTTATCTACTTGAAGTGTCACTGAGATCCAGTCCGACATTAATGCTTCCGTGTATTTGTGCTCAACATTTCCTTCCAGGTGGAACTGTTTGAGAAGGACATGGAGTATATGATGACAGAACTAAACAATGCCTCCGCTGCTGACAACTCTCCTATCAGCCTGTATGAGTACTTCCACATCTCCCCCATCAAGGTCTGTACAGAAATAAGACGATCAAGAAATATTAAGCAGCAAACTTCTTAATTTAGTTGAAACAAAACAAGCATGAACGGCGTCAAAATCAGTTCACAAGCCACATTAAATGGCGCAAAACAAGAGCCAGCCATGTTTGCTCATGTTTTTGTTTTTGCAGCTGCACCTGAGTTTCTCTCTGAGTACCGGAGGAGAAGACGGCCTGAAAGAGAAGAGAGACACAGAGCTCATTCCTGTCCAGTCCCTCAACCTGCTGCTGAAGAGCATCGGTGCAACACTCACTGATGTGCAGGACGTTGTCTTCAAGTACGAACGCACACAAAAGCCCAAACAAGCAACGCATAAATCGGCAGCGTTCGTTCTTGTTTGTGTGATTTTGTTGTTTTTGCCACTTAACCGATTCTGTCATTTATTTCAGACTGGCCTTCTTTGAGTTGACCTTCCAGTTTTGTACCACTCAGCAGCTGCAGTGGGAGGTCATCAGACATTATTCCAAGCAGGTAACACATCGTGGTCACAGTGGCCAGTATTTTTCATGTGTGATCCATTCATGAATGAAAAAAAAAAAAAAAAAAAGCAGTCAGTTGCTGGCTACAAGTTGACTTACCAGTGTCTGTATGTGCATATTTCAGGCTATCAAACAGATGTATGTGCTGGTGCTCGGCCTGGATGTACTCGGAAATCCTTTTGGACTGATCAGAGGACTGTCACAGGGAGTGGAGGCCTTCTTTTATGAGCCCTATCAGGTAGGAATGGAATACTCAATTCAGGCTGAATATTAATTATTTAAATGGAAAAAAATGTTTGACTGTTTGACTGTTATCTGTGGTTTTCCAGGGAGCCATCCAGGGGCCTGAGGAGTTTGTCGAAGGAATGGCTCTTGGCGTGAAGGCTCTGGTGGGAGGAGCTGTAGGTAAGCACATGGCGGAAACTTATCTCTTCCCACGTGAGGAACCCTGAATCTGATTGCTGTGGTATATAGACACATAAAAATATTTAGTTTTTCTGTATTCGATTAAATATTTCATGTCGCTTGTTGCTGCTGTAATGAACATTAATGTGATGTGCTTTTTAAATGTGTTTGCATTGTCATGTGAACAGAAGGTGAAGAGAAAGATAAAAACAGTTTTTCCTTATTGAATAAATAGACGTATTTTAAAAAGTACCTATAAAGGCTCTTATCTGCCTTCCAGGTGGAATAGCAGGCGCAGCCTCCCGGATCACAGGTGCGATGGCAAAGGGTGTTGCTGCCATAACGATGGACGAGGAGTACCAGCAGAAGAGACGAGAGACTATGAACAAACAGCCCAGCGGCCTGAGGGAAGGGCTGACCAGGGGTGGAAAGGGATTAGTGTCTGTACGTACGCAAGCTTGTGTTCAGGTGTAAGAATGCAAAGCGATGACCTAAATTAAATTGTCTGCAGCTTCTTGGTAATATTCTTGTGTTTTGCTTTTGTCAGGGATTTGTCAGTGGGATCACAGGGATTGTCACCAAACCTATTAAAGGTAGGTCGAATTGTTAGTGCTAACATTTCGGACGCGCTTATACTGATACAGCTAATAATGCAACTATTTAATTATGTGTCCAGCTTTGTGTTGACGTCTGATGTGTTACCTTGCAGGAGCCCAGAAGGAGGGTGCAGCGGGCTTTTTTAAAGGTGTCGGCAAAGGTCTGGTTGGCGCAGTAGCCAGACCTACGGGAGGCATTATTGACATGGCCAGCAGTACTTTTCAAGGGATCAAGAGGTACGTGATCACATGGATGTGCGGCAGTGTTGATGTGTTTACCACATCAGTGTATGTACAGATAGGAGATGGTTAAGTCGAAGGTGTACGCTCAGTGTCTAGCCTCATGAATACACACACAACAAGTAAGGTTTGTCTTGTGTCATTTCTAGGGCAGCGGAGACTTCTCAAGATATTGAATCTCTCCGTCCTCCGCGCTTCATCCACGAGGATGGCGTCATACGACCATATAAGGAGAGGGAAGGCCTCGGCAGTCAGATGCTCCAGGTAGGACAAAAATCTCTGCATCGTCATCTCTCCGTAGTCGGACCAGAGCTGGTTAATATTTTTTCAGTAAACTAAGTTCAGGGAATTCAGTCGCCTCTGTGGCTGCGTTTTCTGTTCTAAGGAGATGAAGGGGAACACATTTCCGAGAAATGTAAGAACACCCACAGTTCAAAAGAAAAGATGTTTGTTGAGACATTTGGCGTTCAGATGGATGCTTTCACTCACTCAGCATTTGATGTATTTTACTGCAGCGGTAATTCAGTGCAATGTATCTACCTCACGTTGGAAGACTAAGCTACATCTGGATGCAAATTAATCCCTCAGGGTTTTTAGCAAAAAATAGTCTCTGCAGCCCTTTGGATAAACATACTGTTGATTAGCACCTTACCCTTGATGTGGTTCAGGGCCAGTTTGTCAGTAGCACAGGTGTGATTGTAAGTGTGAATTCGAAGTGTCTCGGTTCTGCTTCATTTAAGCTTTAAACTTCTGTGATGATGTTATCTAGCTGTCGAGCTGGATGGAGTGGGTTGACGTTACTGCTTATGAGTCTCAGGTCAGAGCTACACAATTTCGACTATAGTGAAGATGTCATGTGTAGGATTCCCCCCCCCCATACCCCCGAGGTGACAAATTAAAGTGTCTTAATTCCTGTAGGTGTTGAGCCACAGCTTCAGTGCTCATTGAACACCATAAGTCCAAAAGATATTCCCTTGTGGTGTTTTCATGAGCACCTTTCAAGGCATCGCTCGAAACTCTTCAGGGTGTTCAGTTTGGTCGAGGCGTTGTGAATGCGAAGGTCACAGCGTTTGCTCCACGTCATTTTTCATTGTCAGTGACCTCTGCGTTGAATCATCTGACGTCATCATGTTTCTCCCCTCGTTTTGCTCACCTTTAATTTGTCACCCAACGTTATCAGCAGCTTTAGACCTCGGCTACAGTAGGTTTGTGTTTGTAGTGTTAGTGAACGATTAGTCCCCTTTTGCTAAATTACGAATGATACAAATACACATCGCAGTGGAAGCCACAAATCATGCTTGTGTTTTATGTTTCTGTTGTAGCTTGTTAAAATAGGATTCAAATACATTGTGATTGAACTTAATTGAATGTATAGTTTGGGGGTTCAAATATAGCAACATGACAGAAGTAGATTTAATTGATATTTAGACAAAATTAAACTTACAACAGACTGAAAACCATATTTCTAGGTCCGTGCGCTTTATGGAGGACTGAACCTGGCAAAATCAAAAATAGAAAAGACATAAGTGAAAAGCTCTTTAAATAAGAAAGTTGTTCATTTAGTGCACCAACAAAATAATTCATAAATATATTAATTTATGATATCGGTGTAAAATCTGCTTCTGTATTTGAGTAGCTTTCTGTTACTTTGCCTATTGATTTACTTTCCCGTTTGTTTTATCATTCTTTTTTCTTTTTTAAATCATTTATCTATGTACACTCCTGCAAAATGCAAAGGGAAAATAATGCGGAAACAAATGCCTGAAGGAGATAATGCAATAAAGGCAAATCAAAACAGAAATATCAATTATGGCGCATTTTATAAACGAATGGTCGGGTAGTTTTAGATTTGAAGGATCGAGTTGTTGACTGTGAGGAAATTAAAATAAACTTTTGATTCCTCGACTAAAACTCAAACCATCACTGACTCCACTGCACACATCACACTGAGCCCCTCAGGGGTAGAAACAGGCTTTTTGGTTCTCTGTGCTCTGACCCTGACTCTTCTCTCTTGTC
Source organism: Spondyliosoma cantharus (assembly GCA_900302685.1). Lineage (NCBI taxonomy): Eukaryota > Metazoa > Chordata > Actinopteri > Spariformes > Sparidae > Spondyliosoma > Spondyliosoma cantharus. The sequence continues at coordinate 38,478 of OMLP01015997.1, forward strand.
GTGTCCACAGAGGAGGTTGTCCTTCATTGAATGGCGTAGAAGTGGCTCAGAGGATGAGGGTGATGAGGAAAAGTGGCAGCTGTAGTGTAGCGTTGTTGTTCTGATTGTAGTCTGTGTTTGAGCCTCCAGTCTGTTAGTTAGGAGTTGACTCACTTTTGAAGGATTTAACAAACCAAAGAAAGAAATGTGTGTTTTTTTTGTATTTTATGATTTAATGTGTGTTTTCTTTATTTTCTAAGTGTCTTACTTAAATGTTTTGACTTCATCACCCTCTGTGTTAGACCGTATTCTTTCTTTTCATCATGTTCTCCCCACAAAAGAAACATTTCTTCTCATTGTTAAGATTTTCATTCATTGCTGAAAAATCCTCGTGAAGCTTTTTTGTTGGATTTATCGTTCTGTCATTCACTTGCCACTATTCCCTGTCCTCTTGTTCTCAATAAAATGTTCACATCTATTCGTCTCTCTGCCATCGTGTTTGATTCATCACATCTCTCCTCGCCACCCACAACATCTTCCAGTTTCATCGGAGTGAAAGTTGTAAAATGCTTGTCGACAGAAATTGCCACGAAACATCTGAGCATTCAGTTCAGTTTTTTGTCTCGTTGCTTGTTTAGATATTCACCTGCTTTGTCTGTCCCCTCAGAAAATTGAGAATGGACGTTTTGCCAAGTACAGATACTTTGCTCACGCCAAGGTCAATGACTCTGACTTCCTGATGATCACCAAGAGGTGAGTGTTTGAGACGAGCAGCACAACACTCTTGAATACCTGAATAACTCAGTGTATCCCAGAGCTAAGCCGTTGTTGTGTGGTTTCTTTTCCAGGGGGATATTCTTTGTGACCAAAGGCACATTTGGGCAGCTGACCTGTGAGTGGCAGTATCTGTTTGAAGAGTTCACCAAGGAGCCGATGATTGTAGAGAGCCGCCGACTTCGCATTGAGGCCAAGGTACGGGAAATCTTTGATCAACAATCCAAACCAGCAGATTTACCTTTTAACCCTCAGAGGACTGTTTTTTGAATAATTATTAGGCAGATTATTGCACTACATGCTCTGTCTTTTATGCTGCAGGAGAGAGTGAAGTCTGTCTTCCATGCCAAGGAGTTCGGGAAGATCATAAACTTCAAAACTCCTGAGATAGCCAAGGTAAGCTGACGATTCAGACTGAAAGATGTTCCTGCTTTAATGCTTTATATACCGTACGACTGCTTTCTGTGCAGTATAGTTAAATTTGTTTCTGCATGTCATCCAGACCAACGTTGTGTCACCAACCTGCAGTCGGAGTTAATAACTTTCCTTCTGTTTCATTCTCAGTGGGTTCTTGCCAAATTGGAGGACGCAAGAGAGAGTTTACCTAAATACTAACTCGGCGAGAAGAGTGAGAAAATGATAAACGTGTAAAAGAAAAAAGAAAAAAAGAAGAAGAAGAAGAAAACACACACAGTCAGTGTGTGTCAGTGCCTTTGTTCTCTACTGCATGCTCCTTTTGTTTACCTCCGTGTGTGAGTAGTGGTGCGAGCACACAAACGATGCTGTATGTTGACTGTTAATGTGCGTCGTGGGGTGAAAGGCTGAGTGAGTTGTGTGTGTGTCTGTGTGTGTGTGTGTGCATGCTAACTGTAAATGGACAGCTCACTTACATCCGTTTACCACAGAAACTCTGTATACATTTAACCAATCTTTGTCTCTTGCGCACACACTTTATGATTAATTTTATAATCATTTCTTTCATCGCTTCGCACAATCCGCTTGTGTCTGAAATGCTGCTGAAATTGGAGGGTGTTCACTTTTCTAGGCCTTTAAGTTTTTCTGCACTCGGTCTAACTCACACAGAGTCGCTGACTTTATTCAGTTCAGTTTCAGTTTCACTGAACATAATTCAAGTTTGTTGTTTTTGCTGTAGAAGCTACACTGTTCCAGTGCAACAGCCAGTAAGAGAACAGCTTGAACAACACTGAGGCCAAATCAACCATGATTGTTGTAGCACATTTAATGTTGTACAGTGTTAATTTTACCAGATTATATAAAAGGGAAACTAATTTAAACTTTTGAGTATGGCTTTATAACACGTGTAACTCAGAAAATGTCGTCTTACTTTTACTCTTTTCTCTTCCTCTTTTTTTTAATACGTTGCTGCAGTTGAAGACTGTTCAGTGTTTGATTTAGAGAGGCATGCTATTTTTATACAACACCTATCAATTTGCTGTATATTGATCTAAAATGACAAACTGATCTGTATATATCCACACTCACACAATAGTCCATTGTGTTACGGTGTTACAGATTGTAATTTTGTGATTTTTATGTTTTTATACCACACGTATGCAATGCCAACGATGTTAACGAGTCATGCAGAGAAAAGTATATTTAATAGAAACGAATGCTAATTATTACGAGCCGCTGTTAATTCCGACGCGCTTTTTAAAGGTTTTGCTTTTGGCTTGTGGTGCATCGCAGTTTAATGCGACTAAATGTTTCTGTTGCCAGTTAATGTTTGTCATTTTTTTTTGGCTTTTGGGGAGCAAAATATACACTGGAGTGGCCTAATGTTTTTGTTTCTTTTTTTTTCCTGCTCTTTCCGAAAAAATAAAATGAAATATGTGTATTAAATCTCAGCGTCGTCATCCCTCTTTTGTTGCACCCAGAAGATCCCACGCACACAAACGACACTCTTCATTAAGTAACTATAATTGTTTATTCAAAATCACCACACGTGTACTTTGCATATCTCGTGAGAAGAAAAACAGCTGGATTTGTCTTAAAGCACATCTAAAACAAACTCGGTGTGCTGAGTAAATAAGGCACCTTCAGGCAGGAGAAGACAGGTGGCTCTGTGTTAAAGGCAAAAGGCTTCAGAAGGCATAAAATGCTCTAAATATCAATATTAAATAACAAAAAAACTCTTTCAAACAACTTGTGCATGAGCATTTCTGATAACTATTTTAAGAAGTAGTGAAATATGAAGCCTACTCAACAGGTC
>OMLP01016000.1:0-11683 GCA_900302685.1 Spondyliosoma cantharus
TCATTCCACCCAGCCTTGCCTCCGCAGAATTCTTTTATCATCAAACTACACGCCAACATCTTTGAGGAGGACAGCCCAGACACAACAATTCTTTGTCCACACAGTTGTACAACATAATGTTCCCATTATGTTTTTCTTGACTGTTTAGAAGCAAACCTGAAACTGACCTCTAGGTTTATGTATTATAGTATTTTTGTTGAGATGATTTATGTTTATGTTAAAGCTCATGTTGGGATCTTTGACCTCTGAAGTGAAGAAACAACAGTGTGTAAAAAAAATGAATTGTAATGCTGAAAGACGAAAGGGTGCAAACACTGAACCATCACGTTTAGTAAAGCTCAGTACTTCTGTACAATCTGTCATTCATCTGCATCATAAACACATTAAATGGTACTCTCCTTGTCTGTGTCATCTTTGTTTGTGTCGATGTTGATGCTGGCATGTCCATTGGCCCGGCTGTCACCCTCCAGTCCATTTTCCTTGGCTTGATTCTTCAGTGCTAACTTCTTCTGTCTCTTGACAATTTTGAGGTAGAGGTTTCCCCACAGCATGTTGGATAGCAAGTAAAGTCCAGTAATCAACCCCATGAATGTCATTCTGGAAGAAAAGTACATTTGGACACATCAAGACGTTTACTCCTCATTTGAGTGCTTACGTTGGGATGTTTTAATCTGACTTCAGAGCTAAAAATGGTCTGTCGATTGAACATTTTATATTAATTAAAAGTTGTTAAAACCCAGCAGAATCAGATGTATTTATACTTTAAAGACTCTGCCTAACAGGACCTACTTATTGCATCGACAAGTAGTTTTACACAGGATTGTGTGCAGGACTAGTTCTTCGGATTTTATGCAGATTAAACAAACAAGATATAAGATATTAATTTATGAGCTTTAAAAGTCCTTTCGTTTTTCCCTTTGGGCAGAGCCAGGCTAGCTGTTTCACCCCCTTTCCAGTCTTTATGCTAAGCTAGGCTAAAACTTGGCTGCTGGATGTAGCTTCATATTAAGGAAAAAGACCTAAGAAAATACAGAAGTATATAGAAGTATGTTTCTTAAAATATGGAATATTACTTTATTGCTTTCGCCATTGAGTTCACACTCAAAACAAATACTTTAAACTACCAAACATAAACAGTATCTGAATCTGATCTAGATTGCACATAAGAATGTCATAAAAAATAGAATAAGTATTAACTAAGTAAAACTGGGATTTTGTCTTTTAACTATGAGGAAAATAAGATCCTGGTTTCACCATACCTAAATGCATTAGCATCATACAGTCGACAGGCGCCGCGGCCTCCGCACTGCTTGGTGCCCCACTTCAAACAGGTTCGGTCGATCAGCGCTCCGAAATATATTGGAGGAGGTATCCCACCTGACAAAACATAAAGTTATCATGTTTTTTTTTAATCAAAATGGTCCTGAAAGCTAAATCATTCACAGTTAAGGAACAAAATGCAATATTGTGTACTACATTGCAACACGATTCATTTACAAAATTGTATTTTGTATTTTTCAGTACTCACCCAGAGTCCTTACTATCAGTGTTTGCATACCCAAAGCCAGCGCCTTCAAATCTGGCTGGATGGACCTGGAAGATTACCCAAAGATTATCACATAAAACATTGAAATCAGCATTTTAGCTTCAAGAATAAACAAACAACAATCCAATATTGCCTTCAATAGTGTTACAGAAGCAGTCCACACATAATGTCGATGTTTGCATTTAAAGCCTTAACAAAAAGCTTCAGTGTCTCTGACCTGAGCATCACGATGTATCCTGGCGTGCCCCCACAGGCAGAAATGAAGGACCCTGTTACGGACAAAGCCATGTAGATTTTGAAGATGCGATCACAGTCTGTCTTCCTGGGGCACTGGCCCAGCACTGCGGACATGTTCATGGCTGGAGCTTTCATCTCACTGATGCAGGTACAGTTGTGAAAAACCTGAAGGAAGAGAACAGAGATGTGAATAATTACCTTTGACTGTGGAATGTACTTACTGGTGGTGTTGTTTCCACATGCTGATTGGAGAACAACTTCGTTTCTATGGTTGAAATACTAATTGTCCCTTTACATTTCCCTGATATAGGTGCAGGAGCACACTCATTCTCCCACAGGGACACATCCTATTGATTGTAAGACCCCATGGTCTTTACACTTTAACCAGCCTTTGGAAAAACTACTGATGAGACACTAATAGTAACATTTTCAGTATGTTTTCAGTTTGTGCAACTTCATATTGTGAGCTGAAATAAACATGGTAGCCTTTAGGAGGAATTAGTGGGACATTAACATCTTCCTTTATCATAGAATACTTGATATCATGATGATATGTGACTTTTATTTGATCATTCTTTGATAATTAAATACTTGAATTTTCCCACACAGGATGTGCTTAAATTTGTTACTGTCAATCGAAGTTGGGCTTAAGAGCAGAAATCTTAATAAATATGGATTCCGACATGTGCTCGGTCTGGCTGTATTGCATTCTAATCAATAGAGCTTCTATTTGTCTATGTTCTGTGTCTGCCTGTTGTCCGTCTCATATTTAATCTATCAGTCTAACCATTACTATAATGTTACTATATTATTAAGACGTATATAGCGGTACATGTTGTCTTACCATTTCTCTGCCAGTGCCGGTGGAGGTCTGGCAGCCAGCCAGGCAGGGCGAGGCATACGTCATTCCATTGTAGGCGCATACTGGGTCCCAGTGCTTCATTGAGCAGGAGCAGCCCGTGTTGCACTGTGACAGCAAAGTCTGCTGGTTGTAGGACACATGAGAATCCCTGATGCACACAGACATGAAAAGACATGCATGAGTACATTAATTTCCATGAAGGTCAACATTTCAGTTGCAAACATTGACCATAATTAGGCTTTAGAAATACATGTTCCCCGTGCAGTAATACTACAAACAACAACATAAAAACCAACAAAAGGACAAAGACTGAGTCATAGGAAGCTTCTCTTTTTGTGTGAAAGGATCGTTTGCATGTCACTCACCCCTGATATGAGACGGTAAGACCCGCCACCTCTGCATTGTCACAGCTGATGAAGACCTGAATGGAAAGCAGACAAAGGGACCCAACAGAGGCAGCGAATGCCACCCTGGCTGCCCCTATGATACCCAGCTTGAAGCGTTTCAGTACAAAACCTCCGGTGATGATGCCCAGGGCTACTGCTGGCAGGTTCAGTATACCTGGATGGATTAATACATTTTTGAATGAATGGATTGATGAAAAGGATTGGAGAATTGACAATACATAATATATAACAGACAATATCATGCATGCCATTGTTATGTTGATAGTATGCAGTATTACTGTTTTAACCATTTAACTTGTATGCTGCTTTTAGCCAACCATACTCTATATCCAACATATCCATTACTTAAACTATTTTAACATTTTCTTTTTGTATTTAGATGATTTAACATTTTCAGCAAACTATTTTGGCTAGTTATATATAACTTTTAGCCAATTAGTCTAACTACTAGTATTTATCCAATGCTTTTTGGTATAAACATAATTTATTTATCCATTACTTTTAGCTATTTTACCATGTATATATTATTTTTTGCTAACTATTTATCCATTATTTCTTAGCTATCAAAACATTTATCTTTTGCTTTTGGCTAACTATTTCAACCATGAATTGATACTTTCCTGATCCATTCCCATTTACAACACAGCTCAGCACAGGTGTTACAACTTTAAACAATATCTGGACTTTTTTTTTTTCTTAATTAGTCGAGTTCCTCCACAATTTTTGTATGTACTCCATGAGGTCGAAGTACAGCTGGTTGCTGGAAATCACTTAACTTGAATTAGTGACATAATGCAGGCTCATTTGCAACATCTACGTATGACCGGAGCAGGACATCAAAGAAACAGTAAATGGGAGTGGGTGAGACATGAACCATGATAACAACAGGTCAGTTCTTCTGGGATGTGGATCAGACAGGAGTATTTTTGTTGTAGTCGAATGTGACAGGAGTGAAAATCCACTTGCATGTCACCCTCTAACATCTACTGCTACTGCCATCAGTGTGTCGATAAGAGACGCTGGGTCTGAGATTTGCAACCAGATAGTTGTTGTGAGAAAGTCAAATCCATAGATGTCATAAGCTTTTTGAATTCAAAATAATTCTGGCCAGCAATTGTTGTTGTTGTTCTAATTTTACGTGTCATAATTTGTGGTTGTACAACAATGAAGTTAAATGATCCATATTCCAACAAAAACACAGCTAGCCGTGCTGGTAAACAGTCATAAAAAAGCTAATCATAGCTCAGGGTGCTACTTTACAGGCACACACAAAAGGAGAGCCCACAGTGGGCTACCTAGTGCTTACAATCCAGGTCAACTTTATCTCTCACAATCACACTTCCCTTCAATAACATCATTGTTTCAGTTGCCTTGGGCAACAGAGAGCAGTGAACAGAGGGAGTCAGGGTCAGTTTGTGCTCTGTACCTATGAGGAAAATGGCCTTGGAGGCTGATTGACCATAGACCTGCTCCAAGAACTTTGGCTTGAAGGTGATCATGCCAATGAAGCCGTTGACAGACACCAGGTAGGTGAGAATCATCAGTGTGAAGATGGTGTTCTTGAAAAGCCTCCTCAGAGATGGAACAAAATCTGGTGAAAAAAAACAAAACAAAGATTTTAGCAAAAGTTTATAAGAAAGCTTATGAAGAAATTAAATATCTGTATATTTATGTATTTCCATGTCTATAGGTATTCATAACAAATGTCTACACTTATATCTATTTAAATTTCCAATAATACCTAATTAACATTAACATTACACAATTTAATAATGCATCTGTTGCACTAATTTCTCTCAAGCATATTATGCATAATGTCTACTAGTTAATTTTACTTGGTCATATTATTAAATAACCTCTTTATTCATGTTCTTTGGTTTATTGGCATTTCTTTTTGGAAATAACATCACTTTCAAATAATAATTTACAATAGTGATCATTTAGGAGACGCAATTTGTTTAAGTCTGATATAATACTGTGTAATGTATTATGGCATGACAGGGCCTTAGTTTAAGTAACAGTGGCCACGTGTCCTGATGTGTCATTCAACTCTTGCCCGGATAGCCTGATGGTCCAGGCTTCAGGGTTACATGGTCTGGGCTCTGGTTTGTCTGGACCATAACTGCTTAATGATTAAACACATTGACCGTGGCAACTGTTTGAACAGTGGTGCTTAAAATCATAGAAGTAGTTTATGGCATGCTGTTGCTCTGCTGCTCATATATAAAGCCTTTCTGAAGAGACATGTAAAACATGAAATAAGACAACAAAACTAAAACATAAATGTCTAATGACCTGTCCTTTAATGCAGAGTTTTGTATGCCAACACCACCTTAGCCCAAAAAAAAAAAATCCCAGTCCTTCATAGTGTTTAGATGGTACCTTTAGCCAGCTCCTGGAAGGTAACTGGCTTCTCCTTCTCCTCATGATCCTGGTTTTCGTCCGGTAGGAAATTCTCCTGCTCTGCCACGGTGGCGAGCTCTGTGCCTTTACTCTGGCTCTCCTCTTGCCCTTGCTTGGGCAACGACTTGGGCAGGAACCAGAATGGGATACTGGACACAATGATTATGGTGCCAGTCACTATGAAGCCCAGCCACCAGGCACCCACCCAGCGGGAGTCCTTATAGTTGATGGTGACAGCGTCTGGGAGAGGAGCAAAGACTGCAGGTTAGGAAGTGGATTGTGTTTACAGGACTTCCATGGTAGAACTGAGTCTTTTTCATCCCAAAAGCTTAGACATAAGCAGGAGGATGGGACCGTTCACGGACCATTGACGGTGCTAGTCCATGCAGTAAATATTGAACTAATCACACTATGACAACAGAATGAAATGTTGCAAAATCCTGAATCCAAAACAAGCTTTATTGCTCTTCAGCAATGAACTCACCATGTAGGTTCAAGAAGATGAAGGGTCAAATAGTGCTTATGTGTAATAGGTCTGCATAAAGCCAACAGTAATACAATCATAATAGGTAAGGCCTGAGGATACAAAATGAGAACATTTCCCCCCAAAAATATCAAAAGTACTGTAGCACCAATTGTCTCCCCTTGATATGAAGAAGTCGCCTACCTAAGTCCACAGATCCAATGTCCACGTAGATCTTGGCAAGGTAGGACCCGAGCATGAACCCAAACATGGGTCCTAAGATTCCCACTGTATGGATGCAGGCTGAAGAATGGAAGAAAAAAAAGGTCATGTGCTGATATGGTGGTATTATCAAGCAACAATCAGATTATACCAGATAGACACAGAGAAAAAAAACACCAGTTACAGGACATTTGCTCAAACTTAACATTCTGGAGTATATACTGATTGCACAGTGTAATGGCTATAGTACACCATCAGCACATGGATTGTTTCCCTATAAACCTCGCTTCCACTATGCTATTCGGTCTGCCACCAGGCTGGATTTTACCCTTAAAAACAAAAATCGCATTGCAGCAAAAGGAAGTGTGTCTGCCACTGCACAACCTAATCAGGAAGAGGCACTGATTTACCTGGTCGCTATCCTCAGGTAACAGTGGAACAACTGGGAAACTCTGTTTTACTATATGTCAAACTGTGATTCTTCCAATTGTTTTGGCTGTGGACTGTTAGCGACTGTTGCCAGGCCATTTGAGGTAGCCATGTTTCTAATGCTGTTATTGAAACGGCGGCGCTAACAGTAAACCACAGGGAAACACTAGGAGAAGGGAAAGTTCGAAAATCTTACATTTCTACTTTAAGTTAATTAAAGAAAAGTAACTAACCTAAACAAGAAAGAGAATAAAGTAACACAGATGTTAAGTGTACAATGTGTCATAAAAAAGTGTCATTAAGACAGTAGGAACTGACCCAGGTAGAAAGGAGTATTCTCTTCTCTTGAAAAGTCATCCAGGTAGGACACACCCAGAGGCATGATGGGAGTCTCTCCAATTCCACGCAGCATGTTCCCCAGGAATACATAGATCCACAGAGAGGAGCCAGCTGCCTTTTCACAAGCTGAAGGAAGAAAAAATGAGCTCAGAATATAAACTGACACTAGACATATTATTAAAAAATTCTCTCTAGATCATTACTGATCTTCTGCTTTTACCAATGCTTTGATTTGCTATCATATCTAAGATGGACAAGTGACTGAAACCTCAAAGCTGAGAGGTCTTACATTTAATTCAGTGAGTGTGTTTGCCTTGTACCTGTTCTGGTCTCTACATCAGGTGTCTCATCATCACTCAGGCTGTGGTTGGAGTGACAGGGCAGTGCACTCTCACTGCTGTTGACAGATATGCTGTGAGACACACTGGTCTCGTATTTGTACCTGGAAAATATATTGAAAATGAACACATGAAAGTCGCTTTTAAAATGACACATCTATGGCTTGAATGTATTTTCTGAAAATGGCAGTGCATATGAATAGTGAATAGTGCGCATACATAATTTGCAAGAACGCTACACATGCAGATTGTTATAGACTTTTTGTTATATTAACATTTCCTGGAGGCAGCTGTGGATTGTAGGCTTGAAAACACATTCGCGTTACGTCTGTAGTGTCACTCCTAAGTTTTCGAAGATGTCCAGTGTTACAGACAATTAGTGCTGAGCTGAAACAGGGCAGAGACTGGGGTATGTGCCGCTTCACTGGGGCAAGCAGGAGGACCAATGACGATCAAGACATACAGTGTACCAGAAGCATACTGCATGTGTCTTTAGTGTCTCTAGATCTCAATATCTCCTTAACAACAGCTTTGCAAACTGACAGTGCCCCAGCATCACTATGAAAAAAAAAGATTCTTATAATATTATATATAACTTTAATAAAGTTTGCAATTTGCCCCACTAGAGCCTAAGATCAACTTTGGTGGGTAATGCACTTTTCTCAGTCGTCTAACCCTGTCTTGTACCCGGGCCTTGTGTCAAATATAGTTTAAACACTTTTATTTGACCTTATATTGTGCTCATTTGGTCATGAGACTTCGCTTAAAACCATAAGACTTTGCTTACCATGAACAAATTAACACAGAGAAAACCTGTGTCCAAGTAGTTTAATTTCTACATATAGTTCTGCATAGTCTGCATGTAAGCAACAGTTTACATGTTGCTCCCAAACAGGTTAAATCCCACCATGTGTACACTGGACTAATTGAAATTAGTTGTAATTTCATTATATCATACATGTCTTGTGTTGTCCCTTATATTTTGCAAGAGGCTTTAAAGGAAAGATTCACCCACAACTTTCAAACTTTCCATGATTATTAGGGTGAGTAGATAACGACTGAACTTTTAATTTTTGGGGTGAATCTTTCCTTTTATCCAATTTATCGTCTCTAGAATAACTGCACTCATGATGCTTCTCATTGTGGTTCAATTAAATCCAAAACGTTTCTGTTCCTGCCAGCTCTGCCCTTAAGAACCAATGTAAACCATTACTGCATTACTGCAGGATGAACCTTTACAAGGCCACAGTATGACGGATGCAAAATGAGAATAGAAGAAGAACAAAGGAAACTGTGTACTGACGGTCCCTGCAAGAAGTGAGGCAAGGCTATGAGATAAGATCCAGCAGCCATGATCACACAGCCGATACCGATGAGCCGAGGACGATGGAGCTTGGCACCAAAGTAGCTCACGAAGGCTATGACCAACAGGTTGCCTGGGAAGGAGAAGAGTTAAAACAATGACTCAATGAATGGATTATTGGCTCAAAGGAATAGTTTGAAATTTCAAAAAAATATGCATTGTCACCTTGCCTTGCAAGGAGGATGACAAGTGGTAGCAATCACTCTCATATCTTTGTGCAAAATTAGGAAGCTAGAGTCAGTAGACGAGTAGCTTAGCAGGAAGACTGAAAACAAGTGGAAACAATTAGCCTGTAGAAGTCCACCTACCAGCACCTGTGAAGCGGGCTAATTATATCTTGTTTTATTGAATCCAAGTGTAAAAACAAGGATTATTGCACCAAATTATTGTTTGGCAGTGAGCAGCGACATACTGCAGTTAGCCCGGCTAGCTGTTCTGCTAAAGCTCACTTATTAACAAGTGCCCTTTAATTGGTTGAATCCAGGCAAAAACTGAACTACATAAACTTCACGACAACCACAAAGTGATGGTATGGAAAGACCACAGAAGTTTCTGCTCTCAGCCAATGAACAGTCTCCCGTAAAAACTTTTTTTTTCGCTTGTTTTTGGCCAGCTGTTTCCACGAGTTTCCAGTTTTTCTGCTAATCTAAAAGTCCTCTTCTTGTAGCTTCCTACTTAGCTTCTACCAAGATGTGTCATCATCTGCAATATAAATCCAATATTCATCTCACAACATTTTCAGTGTTTTCATTGAATCCACACATTTAATATATAATACAAATTACTGCATTTAGCTTGGATAGCTGTTATAATCTACTAATCTACAGTGAATATAACATTTAATTTGTTGAAGCCATACCAAAACTCAAATCAGTGCGTTTAAATTGGATGAAGAGATAGGCTAGGTGTTTCTTTATGCTAAGCTATCAATCAATTATCTCACTTTCTGCAAGAAAGCGAAGAAGCGTACTCCACCAAATGTCTGACTTTTCTTTTGAGAGGGATGCTGCCTTAATCTACTATATAAAAACTGTAACTTTGCCACCTTTAAAGAAAAAAGAAAAAACCCCTATACATACCCATTTCAAAACTGCCATCTATGACACCAATGAAGGAGCTGGGGATATCAAAGCGCCTCTCAATCTGGGTGATGGAGCTCTTCATATAGGCTCCGCCGAAGGCTTTGGCAAAGAATACAAACGCCATAGAAGCCAGGAAGAGCTGGGAACACAGAAACACACAGCACTCTATTAGCTTAAACTGTTCATCTGCATTCAGAGGATGTCTGGTTTGATTTTATTAAAAAAGAGCCGCTCAGATTGATTCACAAAACATCTTTACATTTGAATACGATGCCTGTTGTGAGAAGATTACCTTAATAATTGTAGTAATCTCTCCTAAAAGACGTCTGAGTGAGAGGATTAATCTGTTTCTTTACAGTCCCAGTCACGCAAGGAAAGGTTTCAGAATGAGGCTTATTCAATTACAAAGGATAAAGTGATGTAATTGCACCTTGCATTGATGTTGAGGTGGAGGTTGATTTACTGTATTATCACATGATAGATTAGGCTCACACACGAGACAACACACACACATAGTACTTCACACCTGCTTTCAACACTGATTAGATTTACATTCACTTACATCACTTATCTTCATTTCCACATGATGTTATTTGATGGAGGTTAAGGGAACAAGTTGTCGAACCGCGCTTTGACACATGGCTCAGCCAAGTATGCATGTGAAGTAAAAATGTGGTTGTGCTGATTAAATGAAACAATATCTAGTGAAACCTACAACTTCAATCTGAACATCAGGCTCCTCTCGGAGTTTGTTTGCTTTTCCTGTGAGCAGCCATATCCTTGCCACAAAGATAGTTAAAGATTAAAAGGGAAATCACACTGGGCTGTAGGTCATAGACTATTCTGAGTACAATCAAAGTATCGCCACTTGCACAACATTAGAAGTTCCACAGGTAAACAAAAAGCTCTTCTGCTTAGTCCAGTCAGTTAATGTTTATAAAATATATTTTAAAAAAAAATTAAAAATCCATAATCTTTCAAAAGTTTGTTACTTTTTTTTTCGTTATTTCATAAACTGAGAGAAATGTAGCCTTAAGGGGCTCAAAATATCTGCAAGAGAGCACTCGTGCACCTCACGTTTTTTTTGCTGATTTACTGGGACTGGACCTCAAAGTCTGTGAGGCTATGAATGTGGACATTAGGACTGAGCCTTTCAGAGCTCAACATGTTTGCTTTTTTTACTTTTTTTAATGTCTTCACTTTTGAACTGAGCTTGTCTGGTGACTTTTTGCAAGAAATCAGTATCGTCAACCAGTATTAATTGCTACTCTTATATGATCAGTCTGTTATCAGAGAGAAGGCCATAAACTGTGCACCAATGACAAACAACTGCAACAATAACGCTCTATATGAGACAATTTGCATTGTCACACAGAAATGTTTCTAACTCATTCAGCCTTGTCTTTAGGCAGTCGTCTGTGAAGGACGTGCATATACAATCATAAACAACTCTGTTCCCATTCCAAGAGCAAGAAAAGACACACTTTTTGGTGTCAAAGTCTCAGTTTTATCTGGCCGAGAGAAAAATTAGGCTTTCTCTTGTGAATGCTTTGCCTTTTACAGCCTCATCAGGTGAAGCACTTGTCAGTCATAGATAAAGCTGGCATGCAGTGTAACACTTTGTAACACAAGGAAAGGGTAACATTTCACCAACCTTGAGCTTAGAGCAGCAAGCCTCACGTGTTTTTTTGGATTCTACACTCATGATGCTCCTGCGTGCACAACAGATGCGAGGAAGCACGAAACACAGTACCAAAGGACCTGCAGAAATACAACTACAAATACATACAAATACAAGGATATGAGCACATCAGAGATTGTGGCGAATAGTTTTCTTTTCTTCAAAATATCCCAAATTTAAAAATACCTTCATCTGAGAATACAAAGAAAAGAAAAACTAAATAAAATTGAGTCTCAAACTTGTCAGACATACATTTTGGAAAATCTTATTTTATACGATTTAGTATTTGATCATTGGTTTTCAAATCACAA
>OMLP01016001.1:0-20604 GCA_900302685.1 Spondyliosoma cantharus
GGGTTGTTGATGATCCAGGGCGACCCCCACATGGAGGACAGGTAGTTCCTGGGCATGAAGAGGCTGCAGTTGACGTCAAAGAACTTGGCCATGTGCAGCGGCGATGCAGAGTGGAACTGGTAGGACATGTACAGCAGATCTCGCACGGACTCCTGATAGCGAGCCAGGACTGCCGACTGCGTCTGCAGGCGGAAGAGCTCCCGCGGCGGCATCATGGCGTAACGGACAGCTCTCAAAGCGTTCTCCGCTGTCAGACCGTCGGGCTCGTTCTGGATGATCCAGGCCTCCAGCGCCGCAAAGAGCTCCATCTCGCTCTGCAGGATGAGGTCAGAGCGCCTCAGCAGCGACATGAGCAGCTGGCTGCTGATGGTCACCCACTCGCCGCTCTGCAGCACCGCCGACAGGTTCCAGGCCATGTACTGCAGGCAGCTGTCCCTCAGAGTCACGTCCCCGGCCTGCAGGGCATACTCGTACCAGCCCGCCACGTGGCCAGACGAGGAGTCCCGGGCCAGATTCTGGGTCATGTACTGGGTGATGCCCTGCTGGAGACCTGTCACCTGATATTTAGAGGCCAGTTTGTGTAAAGGTGTTGCCTGGTCCAGACGCAGAGAAATCTCTCCACAGTACAGATACCTGCTCGGAGAGAGGAAGAGGAGGTTGGGTGTTGGGTTAGGGCGTTTGAAATAGAGCATGCACCTTTTTCCTACTTAATTCTGTAAAATGAACAAATATGACTATAAATATGACCATTTAGCCTGTTTTTCTGACATACAGACACATTATTTTAAAGCTGTAATAAGTTATTTTTGACCACTAGGGGGCAAAGGACCACCACCGTAGAAAGGAAACGAAGGACCAACAGCGACCTCTAACTGTGAACCGTACGTTATTTACTAAAAGCTAAGCTAAAGCTAAGCTAAACCCCCTCAATTAGAAAGTTAGCCAGAAACATAAGGTTTCAACATATCTGTGATGTTTTTAGAAACCTACGTTTTTTTCCTTAACCCTTTGAAAGCACACAGTCATTTGATCTGCTGCTAATGTGAAAATATTGATTAGTGCAAAGTCGTGTTTCTCCTTTTTCTAGCAACCTTCAAGCAGCTGCCTCACAGAAAAGTTACAGGTGAAAAGCAAACTTGTTTTCTGTGAAAAGCTCCAGATTAGGACGAAGATTTCGTCAGTCTAGTTCATTCTTTGGTCAACCTCATTAACATTTTAGATAAAAATAGATTTTATTATCGATCGCCTTTGCGCTGCAGGCTCCACAGTGTCTTGCTGCGACACCACAGGAGCTTCTATTGAGCAGCCCAGCAGTTCACTGATTGATCAATTTGTTTTATGATGAACTCATCATTGATTGTTTGTCTCAGCTGGAGGGCTGCGGTGCACAGTTCACAGTTCGCGTGATCACTCAATCAAACCGCTGATTGTGACATCCAGCCGTAGCGAGACGAGCGCTTCACCTCCTCCCCTCTCATCACCTGATGAACTTGTCAAACACAGCAGCACAGTCGGAGCTCTCCTTCAGGACCAGCGTGCTGCTGTTGCGGCTCAGCAGCATCTCCTCGAACACGGGGCTCTGCAAGGAGAGCACCAGCGAGTGAGCCTGGATCACCTTCACCTCGTCGGCGTTGGGCGTCTCCACCCTGAGAGACACGTCGCTGCCGTTCCCCTGAACCAGCAGGGCCTCCAGGCGCTGCACCACGGTCAGAGAGTGAGTGATGGTGTCCCCGCTGCTGCTGCTGCTGCTGCTGCCGCCTCCGTCCTGGGCCGACTCTCTCAGCATGGCTGGTGGAGGAGAATACATTTGCCGTGAACATCAAAACACAAGTACCAACCCCTCTCGGAGGAAAGCGCGGGAAGTTGCATGCCAGTTATTTTATCAGGGCAGATTGTGGGTCAGGATCATTCCAAATCCATGCCATTGATCAGCCCAGCTGCTCTCGCTGTCTGGATAATGAGGGACACTAGGTCACGTTTAATTAAAGCTTTGTCTCAGCAGAGGCGGTTGTAGCACACCACCCCTCCTCCACCTCCTCCCCTGCAGGGATCCGAGCCCTGATTCATATTAGCGGAGTGCGGTTCCTCTTTCTGATTCATGATTAATAGCTGGCACTTCCTTTCCAACCGATAAAAACAGAACCCGGCGCAGTTGTGATGTTTCCTTTAAAGCTCAGCCTTGACTACAGATTGTGGCGCAGCCTGTTGTCATAGCAGTAGGTCGTCAGTCAAAGCTCTGATTTGCTTTCGCTGAGGTCTAAATCCCAGGGAGGGAGAAAAATGTTGTCACATTTTCGAGAATACGTTTGTAGTATTTTGGGAAACTGTGTCGTGGTGAACAGCCTGTCGGCTTTTACATGTCAGATCCGGGATGTGGACCTTTGAGGACCTTTTTAGGGAAAGAATTTGCATTGGAGGAGCAGATGGAAAGTCAGGTGTAGATTCATAGTCCACAAAACAGTGTTCCAGCATTCTCCAAAACAATTAAAGTATGGAGACTTGTTTTAAAAGGGAAAAAGAAGGAAACATGAATGGCTCCACACAGCTCCTCTGGGTTAATCCAATCCAGCCCCGAGAGCCCAAATTAATTTGGAAAGACGTCATTTACATCCTGAAATCTTCGCTGTAGCTGCCTAAGCTAAAAGCGTTGGTGCCCATGCATCGAAGGTGCTCATAGCGTCTTTTCTAATCAATTTGGAATTTCCGGAGACTTGGATTAACCCAGACTAAGTGTATTTTTGTGCCCAACGACTTCAGTGTTCTCTGAAGAATGAGAGCGCTGCAACTCCGTTTTGCTGCGAAGCTCCAGAAACGCTTCGTGGACTATGGAGCTTTCACCTGACTCTCCAATCATTCATGTTTGGGGCGAAACCGTTCCTGTCATATTACTGCGTTCAACATTCAACACCCACCACATGTAAATCATTTTTGTTCTGTCTCGAACACGGTGCCTACTGGTGAAAGCAATAGATCCAGCTTATTTGCGTCACATAAAAGCTGCCTGCTGCTCTAAAAGCCAAAGTGGTGAATTTATAAATCAAATCTATCGTCAGATGGACAAAATATGAAAAATGCAGAATATTGGATCTGATGATCGGCCAGGTAGCGATCGGCAGAGACACGGTAATCAGTATATATGTAAAGATATGCGTAATATACATTTACTTGTTGGTACCTTTGCACGTTCATTGCCAGGAAATTACTTTTAGTACCTGTGGGAGTGTTTCAACCATCAAAACCACAAATTATAATGCCAAAAATCGGATCATCTAAATAAAAATCTCCTGCTTCTTTTCAACTAACGTACTACTCACTGTAACTTTACCTGGGAGAGTGTAAACACGGTGACCCGGTGACAGACGCGAAGAAAAACCTCAGTGGAAATGTCCAGTCTTCTCGCTGTGTAGGTCACGTAGAGGCTTCGGTATTAAACTGAGACTGTTTCATTCACAGTTGAAAACTCCCTGTAGTGGCTTTAAGTATCGTTCACATGTGCAACTTGTGTTTCAACCCGCTAATCTCTACTTTTACTCAAAGTATGACTTTTGGGTTCTTCCTACAACGCTGATTGCAGCAGTATCTTCTTTTTCAGTAATTCGGGTGAACTCAGCCTTTAAAAGCAACTACTGGAAAACAATTCATAAGAGGAGAAATCCATCTGTAATCACTCTTATTAGTTTAAAAAGCCAAATCAAACTCTCATTTACAAGGTCGCCTCTGGCCTACACGCTCCATCATCGTCACGTAAAACCCCAAAACGCAAATCAAAACCAGTTCGGACCACAAATTTATCCGACACCGTCCTGCGTACCTGCAGCAGCTGCTCCCAGGTGCAGGCACAGAGCCGCGAGCAGCATCCTGACGTCTTGTTGCACCATCTTCTTCTTCTTCTTCTTCTTCTGCGCGTCCTCGCTGCGTCTGTGCGTCCGTCTGCTGTGGCGTCTGTGTCCTGAATGTGGGACAGGGGTTCTCCTCCACACATCCGGCCCCACCAGGCACACACACACACACACACACAGAACTTCATCGATCGGTGGGTGGAAACAAGCCCGCTGCTGCTGATTCTGACTTTCCTATCCCTGGGTATTAACGCTTGCATGACATCGATTGATGGGGATTGAGTAAAAAAAACACTGATATTTGGCGTGAGAACGAATCTGTGCAAAAGCAGCCTTCATCGGCAGGGTTTATTCGAGTCGTTTCAGCTGTTTTGATGGATGGTATCCGCGTGAACTGAGGCAGGATAATGAGCTGACAGTGTTGAGAATTAATCAGTGGTTACAGACTCCGCGTGCAGTTATGTGTGTCAGTGTGTTCGCCCAATTCAGCTCGCGCGTGACACAGCAACACAAGCAATTTATTCACAGCTTCGGGCCACAGCATCACATCAGGGGTTGGGGGGCAGTAAGTTATAGGATCAATATTCCTCTGTTGATCCTTTGGGGCGCGAATCCTCAACACTTTATTGAAAATATGCAAATTCACAAAGCAAAAAAAGTCAGCGAGGACGACGCCTCAGATGATATCCGTCCTGTCGCTGTGTTGGGATGTGTTTTGGTGGTGTCACGTCAGAGTGTGTGTGATCACGTGCGTCCGAGTCGATGGTGATCCCGCGGGACGGGTTCTTCTATCCCGGTCTGACTCTGGGTGGAAATGTGTCACCGTGTCTGGCTGTGAGCCAACAGGTCAGTCATACAGGGTGCAAAGACTCTGCTTCACTTAAAGGAGCAGTTCCCCCCCAAAATATGGAGATTCAGTCATCATCTCCTCACACTCGTGCCGGTGGAAAGTCAGGTGGGGTTTTCGTTCACACTTTAAGAGGAAATCAGTAACGCCTTCTCAAATCAGTTTGGGATCTCAGGGTTGTCTGGAGACTTGGATTGCACATCTTGAAAAACGTCAAATATTACATTCACGGCCACATGTTTGGAAGTGAGAATTGCTCAGTGTCGGTGGACTTCTGGACTTTTACTCTCTTTAATGTTTATTTCACTCGAATTACAAAGAAACTCGTATTTGCTCCTCTTCATCCGGCAGTTATTGATCATGGTAATTTTGGTTTTGTGTGTCCAGATTTTTAGATATGTTTGACATTTCCCCCAATACGAGGGACAAAAGTGGGATTTAATTTGTGGCCCTCACAGGATTTTGTGATTTAATTCCAATTCAATGTGCAGTAGAACTAGAACTAGCTCTGTCAGAATCTCTGATATCTCAAAACATGGACACATAAAACCAAAAACATCATTCAAGACAACATTCTACGAGAGGTTGGTGAGTATGTTTCTTTGCTACATCCGTGAACTCACCCTTCAACGACATTTTGGCGACGCTCTGTAATGTCCACGCCTGTGTGTGTTTCACCACCTCGTCAAAGACAAAGGTTTTCATCATCCGTCTGTGAAGACACACAAAGCCGTATTTACATGTCACGTCCACTGGAGGGCAGACAGGCTGCATGTCAGCAGCATCAGAGTCCAGGAGATCAACTAGAGACAGATCGCAGCTCTTCACTCTGAGACGTCACAGACACAAGCACGTGAACACTGATGTGAGTTTTTGTTCTTTTTCGAAACACATTTTTTCATAATAAGTCGTGCAGTGTGAAAGCTAGACAACGACAGGATGTGATCATATGAAAAAAAAAACAATCTGAAAACTTTAAATAAAAAAGGAAACAAGGAATAAACTCTAAAATAAAAAAAAATGGATGATAATAAACAGATCGCATAACTTAAAGGTAAAGTTTGGTTGTTATATTCATGCAAATACATTGTAGTTACATGGTGAATGTGGTAATATGCGGAAACATGAACACAGAGTCATACTACATGAAACAGCTGTGAATATGAGTATCTGAGTAAAAAAAAAAGAAATTTTAAAAAATGAACAATATACAGGTCAAAAGTTAGATCCATGTCAGCCAAAACAGAGTTCAAACTTTTCTTCTGAGCAACGAGGCACAAGCCAACACACAATAAACAACATTCAATAATAAAATGTGCAGGTTGTGGCGAAAGAACAACAGAAAAACATTAAAACACACAAACCAATCAAAGACTCTTCAACCTGAGTGTCGCCTGCTCCACCATGATAAAAAAAAAATCAACGAGCATTTACAAAACTGTACCACAAGTCTTGAGATTTGTATTCATTTATTTATTTATCTTTTTTAAATCAATAAAAACCAAGACGACAGGGAATCATTCTTCAGTTTAACTCTTTTTTTCATTTCCTCGCTCGCTGGACCTTTCGTGGACTTTGCTCACCGACATCTTGGCGGTTTTGTGTCTTTATCTAAGATGAGTTTAAGCCTCAGTCATTTTGTTAATGCTTAGTTAATTGTTTCGCCCGTTTCCGACTGAACGCTGAATGACGCTCCGTAATCACATGGAATGAATACCGAGGACGTGAGCGCATAAAAGCCGTTCGAGCTTGTTTGTTTTACCAGAAACAGTCGAATCCAGGTCTTAACTGAGCGAGTGATGAAGCGTCGGCGCCGCAGACTCACCGCTCTGGTATGATCCGACGCGATAATGATGAAATATGGCGTCGGCCGACGAGATAACCTCGCGACATTTCATGGCGGACGCAGAGTTTCCGCAATTAATGCGAGAGACCAATCAAACAATCCAGAATGACGCGAAGGGGAGGAACGGTGTCCAGCCAGAGGCCGCTGTTCGAGGTAACGTTCGAATACTCGGAAGAGTGAAACCACGAGACGGCAGGACATTTTTCAGCTGCGTTAGTGGCAACAAAGCGAGATCTTCTGACGAGACCTCGAGACATTTTCCAGCCGTGTTTGTTGCGAGCGAACCGGGTACTTTGAGCCGAAACGTGATCTTGTCCATAAAGTGTGTGTTTTGAGCCTAAACCTAACCAAAGCATGAGCACCGCATTGTCACGACTTCGGATTGAAAACAGAACGTAAAGAAGTTAAAGGTAAAGGCTACAGAAAACACAAGTGTACAACAAATACATATATACAGCAAAGAGAAAGCAAATCCACACATGTTTCAACCTTTAGTTGCACTGAAAGGATGCTTTGAGGAACAAAACCGCCACTTTTACAACTGTTCGTACTCCAAAGACAAGCTTCTGACATTTTTCCCGCAGGATCAGACAGAGAGCATGAAGTCATGATGATTGCGTCCGATCGGAGATAAGATGACTGTGTTCGTCTGGGGAGATGCTCGTGTTTCAGCCGCCGAGCCTCTGATTGGTTGAGAGCTGCACAGAGTGACAGTTTGGAGAGCTGAGGTAATGGCTGCCGTCCAGACTGAGGTGACCTGACAGAGGAGCTCTGCCTCGGCATCAGTTTATCTCCCCGCAGCAGCAGCAGCAGCAGCATTAGCTCTTCCTTTCTCTTTTTTTTCCCCCCTGTCACTCCGGCTGCACGGAGAAGATTTGTTTTTCCACCGGCGGTTGTTTTCTGGAGGACGAGCTGAATGTAGGGCGATCAGAAGCTGACTGTAAATCTGGGCTGCCGATTGATTATGCAGGCGTGAAATTGGCTCCACGAGTTATTGGTCGTCTACAGAGATGGTCATTGGATATTTAATTAAAACCTCCTGGTGTGAATCTGCAGTGGCCAATTGTCAGAGGTGGGAGGCCAATAAGTACATTTACTCATATTTATGGCAAGAGTACCTCTTTAAAACAGGTGCACTGGTTTAAGTGCACCTTTATTTTCAAGAATAAATGTTGGCAAAGTTAATTCTTGACGTTTCTTTAAGCTCAACGGTCGTTTTTTCTCCGGAAAAGATCACATTCTGGCTTAAAATATCCCGGTCGCCAAAAAAAACACAGCTGCTAATGGTGGCCCCCCCGACGTCCCGTCAGAAATGTCAGCTCTTTGTTGCCACGATCACGAATGAAAATTGTGCCAAAGTCGAAACTGCGGTTGCTGGATTGGCGGCCTTTCTCGCCACTGTCGCCTCCGCACGACACAAAAGTCAGCGAATAAAACCGTGACGTGAATGCGATGTGCGGAAATCCTGGTTTTCCAGGTAGAAATAACAGTTGTTTCTGGCAGAGTTCCCTGCCGTTGTTCTGAAGGCTCGTTGGTCTGATTCTCTGTCATTCCTCTGCCCGCCCATATTCTGTGAAGACACGCCTCTGCTCCGCCTCTGATTGGCTCTGACCCTGACGCTTGTATCCCTCCCCATAGGGCGGTGTAGCGATGATGTACTTTTGTAGGCTAATGTAACTTTTCAGACAGTTGGGGTTCAGGAATAATGGGTGGTAGCTGAGCTCTGCTCACACTAACCAACAAAGTTCATTTTAATTCGACTGAAATCTTTTGTCTGGCTCAGTTCTGAATGTTTCGATGGCTACATACAGTTCAAGACATCGGTGCCGACCAGGAAAACACACTGATGCTAAAGCTGACAGGTCTCAGGTTAATAGCATCTTTGTTCAAGGTACAACTTAAAGAGTCAGAAAACCTTACTTTTTAAGGAAACGTGCTGCCTCTGCGACAAGCTCTGGGAGTTTATTAACGTGATTCGTGTCCATATAAGGAAGATTTCTGTCGACCGTGGTGATGAATATGAACTGCTGAATCACTCTCATAAATCAGAAAACATGAAGCATTAATCGTTTTCTTTTATATTCCCTCCGCATCACCTGCGCCAAGTCTAACAGGTCTGATCAACGACGAGTCACGTCTTCATTGAGTCACAGGTTCACTGACAGCCTGGATGACCCCTGCCGCAGCGCAAAGTCAGAGGTATGACACTGTACGACAAATAAACACATTAAAATGATCTGCAGCTGCAGAGGGTGAAGGAAGCCAAGCTGAGTGGAGGTCGAGCTCACGTAGGCCTTCGGGTTTGTAAATGGTTTGTCAACAGCTGGAACCGACGGATGAATTGCTTTCTCAAATCTGCTCCGTTTAGCCTCCTGTTTGCTTTGGAGCCGCGCTATCGTCAACAAATTTGCAGCCGTGAGACGAGTTTTCTCGAAGGGTTTAGCTAAATTAAGGACACATTTGTCTTGTACAAAACAACAACTCGGCTCCCAGGTCCACTGATCTTATTTCCTCGCTGGTAATTGCGTTAAGTTTCAACTGCTGTTCAGAATACATACGAGAAATTAGGAAGCTGCTGCTGCTGGACGTCGTTATTCTTTGGTCGCTGCCTGCTGTCAGTGTGTGTGTGTGTGTGTTTGTGTGTGTGTGTGTGTGTGTGTGTGTTTACTCGTGCTAATTACGTCGTAAGCACATAAATCATAAACACACATCACGAGCGCAGATCTTCTGTTCGGGGACAAGAAGTTGGACCCCACAAAGGACCAAGATTTTACGGTTGATCCCTCTGAGACCTCAGCGAAGCTGATGCAGACGGCGGCCAACACCAACAATCTGTCCCATCAACATGCTAAATATTGTCTGCTCTAGCAGTTGTAGAGATTTTATTCTATTCATTTATGTTGTGCGGCAACACAACTGTCAAAACACAAATCCCAGGTTTCAATCGCAATCTGTCAGGTGTATTCGTGCTAAGCTAAGCTAACCAGCTGCTGGCTTAAAATGAACCTTTCACGCAGGACAGTTGTGTGGATCCTCTAACCTGACCTTTAGGAAAAAAGTTTAAATAATGCGTTGATTGTGCGTAGTGTGTAGGTTGTGTTTGATAAATGATCCTTCAACTTCGGCGATGTTACACAAACGTCAAAACGTATGGATCCGTGTTGATCACGTGAGTTTCTTGGAGAAACAACAGAGCCGGAGGGCCGCTGGAGATGACTTTGATACAGGCGAGCAACCGTGAAAATCGGGAGTGCTGGCAGGTTTGATGATTACTAACTTGTTTTTTCCTGAGCCGTCAGCAACATATGGTGGTCCTCCTCCTCATCATCATCATCATCATCATCATCAGTGGGTGCAGTGAGCTGCTTCTTTCCAAGGTCAACAGTGAACCTTCAAGCTGTGCTTTCTCCAACGATTTAGTGCTTCTTCTTCTTTGTTGTCCAAAAGATCCTTGTTTTTCTCTGTGCATTGTGGGACAGATTCTACCCGCAACAGACTCAAAAACCAAGTGTTAGTTCTTCAGTCTGCGTAACAACTGTTTACAGTATACTTTCAGCCATGCCTGGGTGAAATATCTCAACATTTACAGGATGGATTGGCACTTAAGGTTTGTACAGGGTGACATTCGTGGTTTTGAGAGGGCATGCCTCAGCAGCTATTGTCTTAGACTGCTATGAAATTTGCTTTACACATTCCTGCCCACATCACGAGGAATGCAGTAGCTTCTGTAGATCCTTTAACTTCTCATTTGGGTGGGGATTTAAATTTAGAATGACGTAGTTTGCAAGTGGGACAGATTTAAATCCATTTCACAGCCTCTTTGTGAAGTTTAATTGGCCGTAGCATCGTAAAGTCACATTAAACATGACCTGTTCTTGGATTTTACACGATTTAATGCGATCGACTGAGGGTTTTATTCTTCATCTTTTTATGTTGATTATTGCTGTTGTTATCTTTATTCTGTCGTTTTATGTGACGCACCCGTAATATCTTTGTTTTAAAGCACTTTGAGCTGTATTTTTTTCGCGTGAGAGGTGCTCACGAATAACATTCATTATTATCAGTAAAGGTGCAGTCAGAAAGGTAATATTTACAGTGTTAAAGGCGCAATATGTCAGATTTTAAGTTGACTAGCTTCAAAAACGGAACTAAAACCTATGAACAGAATGTGAAGAAATAACAGTTTAACATTATGACCTCTCTGTGTCCGGACCGCTAGATGCACTGCTAACCAAGCTAACTAGCTAACAGCAGCTCCGGTTTCATTCTGGCGATATGCTTGTTTTGAGTTTGACTGCAACAGCTGTCCAATTCTTACATATTGCACATTTGATAGGTAATCATGCAAACTTGAAAGTATTTATTTGACGAATATCTTTCATAACTTCATAAATAAGAAGTCCTCGGAGGGAAATAGGGTCCCGAGATAGCAGCCTGAAGATAAAGGTTGCTTCTCATAAGGGTCCTGCAAATATTAATAAATTAAAACAGTAGTTGTTTATTTAGTTTATTTAGTAATGAAAAGTAATCAGTTTCCCCCCAGCAAAACTACACAGCACATCTTTAATATTACCTGTTGTAACGGATGCAGTGGTTTTATTTTATTCTGGTGCAATACAAAGTACAACACTACGGCAATTAGCTCTTAATAAATACAGCATGTTCATATGAGATCTGGACACGGCATCACTCTGCACACTGACACATTGTTGTATATTTATTTTGTCTCTTTTCCAGAAAGTGAATATGAAACTTGGAACACAGCCTGAGACAAATTTCCACTTTTATTTCCTGTCAGACCGAGCGTAGTTTTCCATCAGTTTTTCCTCTTTTCTCACTCTCTCTCTATGTCTTCTGATCTCCTCCCTCATTCACCTCATCAATCCCTCCCTCCCCTCCCTCTCTCCCCTCCCCACGTTTACACTCCCCTCCGCCTCATTTCTTTCCTCTCCCTCCGCTCACTCGTTGCAGTGATGTACTGGCTGCCTGGACTCCACTTCTCCTTCTCCTCCTCCTCCTCCTCCTCTTCTTCCTCCTCTTCTCCGTCCAGCGGTGATGTCGGGGGCTCTGTAGGAGCCTCTGGGGGAACAACGGCGCAGAGGAGCGGCGGTGTCGCAGGTGGAGAGTCGAGTGAAAACTGGATGTGAAGGTAAGAGTGAGCCGGGCAAACAAAGCCAAAGAAAACTCAGGTTGCTGTGTTCGGGATGCTCTGTTGGTGAAATGTTGCTGTTTCTTGTGCAATCAGTTGTTATAGATCATGGACTTTGGAGGTTGGATGCAAGAAAGAGTTATTTAAGGAAGCTAGAAATGAGCCTGGATTCACTCACTTCAGTCGTTTCATAATTGACACTGTCCTGAAGTGGAATATCAAACTCACTCTCAATGCCGATGGAAGACAGAACCCAGAGGTGCACTTTGGCACCAGAAAGTACAGAAAACTGTGATGACAAATGTGTATTTTCTAAGAGGAGTCAGGAGTTGAAATAGAAAGGGGACACTCCAAGTGAATTCTGTTTAAGGAATAGTTCCCCGCGCTGATGGAAAGTCAGAGTCCTCTGAATATTTCTGGGGAGGGTCACAGCGTAGCAGCGTTAAGTAGCTGGATACTTGTTTAAATACATAAAAAAATAACCAGAAAACAAAACATCAAATGGCTCCATACAGCTTGTCTGGCATTATCCAAGTCTCTGGAAGCCCTGAGGTCCCAAATTCATTTGAGTAAGACGGTATTTACACCCTTGTTTTCCGACATTGCAGTTGAGTTTGATTAAACAAACATGATACAACGCGATAGTTTAGCTAATCTTGGTACATTTGGATGGTTTCTCACGTTTCACGTATTTATTAAGCTAACCAGCTGCTGGCATTAGCTTAGAATGTGCCATATCGGCGTGACAGTTGTGTGGGTTTTCTTATCTAATCCTTCATGAAGATGGCAAATGAATGTAGTTTGTTTAAGAGATGGAACAAAAGGGTCAAAGATACGGTATACGTGATGTGATGTGATGTACCTTCAGCTACTTAAGAAAGGATCAGAGTTCAAAAGTTTAAAACGGGTGTAAATTACTTCTTCCGCGGATCAATCTGGGATCTCAGGGCTTCCAGGGAATTGGATTACACTGACATGAGCTGCATGGATTCTCATGTTTGGGTGAACTCTTCCCTTTCTTAGGATTCACTTGAAGTGTTTTCTTCTTTTTTTCACTCCCTTGATTTTCTGAGAAAGAAACATTCGTCATCATCTCAGTCTGTATTTTCTGGTGCCAGAGTGTCTCTGGACTCTGTCTTCCTAACGAGGCTGACCACAGGTCAGGGTTTTTGGCCTCAGGAATGAAATTCGAACATCAGCTCTCGATCTGCACGATGAGAGAAGACATCCGAAGCTGGATTCTTGTGTTTCCTGTCGGCCATCGATTTCCCGCTTGAGAACCTGTTCCCCTGCTTCTAAGATGAAAACCTACAGCGGCTCTCACTCTCCTCAGAAATGCTTCCTCCTCGCTCTCATGTGAACAGCGATGTGTTTGCTGTGCTGTTGTGCTGGCAGCCCTGTTGTTTCAGGTGCGCCGTCTCTTGATGAATAATTAAGCAGGACTCAGTGGAGCAGAGATAAAGTTCAGCCGAGCTTCCTGGGCACTGAACCCCCCTGCAGAGCTGCATCCTATGTCCTCCAGCTGCATCTTGACCCTGGGAAGATCGCCTTAATCAGAAACATGCCTCGGCCTCTGATGAGTCGAAGTCGATGTCCTTTAGGGGACGATTCTGGAAGCAGAATGATCCGTCTATTCTGTTGTCACGTCAGAACAGACTCATTTCCCTGGTGTTGGACGCCTGCCGCAGCCTGAGAGAGGGCCTAATGAAAAACCTCCGAAGCGAGAACAGCTCGGTCCACACTCGGAATCTGTAACACTCGAGGGATCGAACGTGAAGACCGTGATGAAGAGGAGGCAGAGAGCCCTCCAGGCTGCGAGATTTCATTTGCTCGACCTCCAAGAGGTGGCTGCAGAGATATTGATCACTCGGTGTATTTATTGTTCCCCCGCGCCGTGTTTTCCTCCCTCACAACCTTCTCATTCATAACGATCATCTCCCTGGCCGCCGCTGCTGTGAGGAGTGCAGGAGAGGAAACTGATCAGGTGTCTGAGAGACGCTAATGTCCCTCTCGCGGGTCTGCAGAAGCCAGTTGAACCGGTCTTTATGTGCATTAGCGCTGCTCGAAGGCTATTTTAGTTGGCTTCAGACTGTGTTTTTGTGCTAAATCGGCCATTACATCCCTGCAGAACGGCTTGTTGACTTGCTGCGGTGGTGCTTGCCGCAGCAAATAATGTAATAAGTGCATGAAAACAGGGTCAGACCAAAAAAAATCACTACTTTTAGCTTCTTAAATGTGAATATTTGGTGTTTTTCGTCGCCTTAAGCTTTGGGAAATTGCATAAACCCAAGAGCAGCGGAGAAGAGGTATGTTCCTCTCTGAGGTCAAACTCTGCGGGGGTGAATGTATGTCTGCACTTGGCCTCTTATGGGAGCTGAGAGCCTATTAATACTGAATAGGACATCCTATCTCAGCAGGTGGGCTGCCGTTACATAACAAAGAGTGAAACATGAGAACGTTTTTTATCGATAAGCAAAACGGCATGAATGCCTTCGAGTGGAAAAAGCGAAGTAGCGATGCAGGTTTAAGTCTCTGTGCCCGAGCGCTGGGAGCCTGAAGTGTGATGACGACCGTCTTATCGCAACACGTATCGCAGCTGAGACGAATACATCAGCTCTACGGATTAAGTCACAGACAGGGAACGTTACAGCAGAGTGATGCTCTGTCCTGACTTCGACCAGCATACAGCGTTTTATTACACTGCAACACATAAACTGTCTGACTTCCTTCTTTTCAAACAGACGCTGGCGTCGGTTGTTTTTATTTTTTATTTTGAGCGATTGACTAGTTTTTTGAAAACCTCAGCTGACAAAATAATCAATGTCAATGTTGTTGGAAGCTGAAATTGTGGACGTTTAAATTTCCATCTGCTCCCTGAACGCTTCATGGACTTCCTGGTTTACAGGTTGAGTAGAAATGTTTTATCTTCTTACGCTGAAGCTTTCCAGACTTATTCAACAATCAGGCTGAATTTCTGCCCAATGGCGTTCAGTTTGACCCCTGACGTGCTCCTGCTCTGGATGATGGATTTCAAGCATGTTTTTTTGGTTGGCTGTCTGCAGTTTGACTTGTTCCACAGTCTGATACTGAAAATGCTGTCAAAAATGACACCCAAATTAAAATTCATTTAAAATGGCTCTGATATGATTTGATGAGATGCTAACACTTTTAGCTGCAGCTACAGAGAAGATTCCAGCTGAAAAAAAGCGTGTAAATAATGTCTTTTCAGGTCCCCATCGACTTCAGTTGTTTGGGAGAACGCTGCAACGCCGTTTTGCTGTGAAGCTCCAGAAATGTTTTGAGGACTGTGAAAACTTCACCTGACTTCCCATCAGCATCAGGCTGAGGAGATAACGACTGAATTTTATGTTTTCTTGGGTGAACTGTTCCTTTAAAATGAAATTTCAGTTCCAGCCAGAAATGACCATTTCAGCTGATGAGATGCCGCCTTTTCACGTTTTTCAAAAGAGTTGTATGTCTGCATCAGTCGGTGGAACAAGAATCGGCATGACAACATGTTAATTCCTCTGCAGGAAGGTTCTTGATGTTCTCTGCAGTTAAGTAGAAAAAAAAATATATGCATATATCTGCATCAGCAATGAGCCGATATGGCTGAATATTGGCCAAATTTCAATAATAACCCTTAAAGTGCTAAAAAATGTACATTTGGATTTACATACATTACATACATTTACTGTATAATTCCATGAAAACTGAGCGAACTGAATCTGATGGAGGTTCAACCAAAAGCTCAAGAACAGCTTGTAAATTGAATGTTAATCAATAGAAACTTCTTTAATTTAAAGTCTTTACATTTTCAATTTACCATCAATTAATCATTTATATTATGTGTGAGTTCCCGTCCGTCGTTATTCAACAACTGGCCCAACGGAGCCCAACACAAAGTGAGGCTAAACAGAATAATATTGGTTAAATCCTTAACAGCGACGAAGCGTTTAATGATAAGCATAAACATCCCATAAACGGTACATGGCAGCACAACAGCGCAAAAATCAGACAAAGCAATTAAAATCCAGCGCTCAGACCGTCTTGGTTTTAAATTCCTCACATCTTTCCGATCATTTACCAGGTAACAGAACATGTGAAGACCTTCAGGTGCCTTTGACTGCGGTCGTCAATCGAGGAGCCAATTATAGAAGCTGTGGGAAGTTGTCATGTGGTCGTCTCCAGTGACAGAAGTCTCACTCCGCCTGTGAACCCTGACACGATCTCACCCAGCTTCCCCATCGTTCAGGAAACGCACGGTGCCTCGTGTCGGTTTTCAGGCAGCTGAGCGACACCGCTGATGTAGATGATTGTTTTTGTCGATCCTCGCCTCGTGTTTATCGTGCGCAGGTGAATTAAATCAGCCGAGCACTCAGATATTTAATGCCCTCCAATTTTACGACCACATTCCTGCCACGGGCCATAAACTGTGCCCGTCAGATAAAACACATGCAGGCTGTTGGCGCCCAAATTGCCTTTACAATGGCAGTAACTAAACAGGACCAACTGTCAGGACCCCGCTCGCATCAGGATGCCGCCTTCAGAGAGTGGGCGAACGTGATGGCGTGATGATGTTTATGTTGGTTCAGCGTCCCACAAATGGTTTTTGCCACTGAGAGCTTGAGAGATAACGCAGTCCAAATATGGCTTCACGGGTGAGTGAAGGGAATTAGGAGAGCAGACGCGAGAGAGACAGACGCAGAAAAACAGGATGGATGGCTCCCAGGTGAAAAGGTTGAGGTGGGGAGACCGCGCGATAATGACTGAGGGGAGGGTGGAGGGTGACGGGGGTCATCGCTGTCGGCCCATCTGTTGTTGTGGAGCTGCAGTTTAATCGACTGAATCCAAACTCAGTGGATTTACTGACTGCTTGTTTCCACAGTTTATCTCTGACCAACAGCAAACAGCTCCGGTGTTACATCAACCATCGTCTGCTGACTACATATATTGATACATATGTTATATGAGTTACTGATATGATATTATGAATTGATTCTTTGTTTTTTTTTTCATTTAGACGTACAGTATGTCATTTATGCCAGTAGGGGTCTCTCAAAAACAAAAGAGAGACGAAAAAAAGCGTGGAATCGTTGTCGCTGATGATGAGCTGTATACGTGACTCAGGCAGAAACGTTCACAGATGACTAGATGTTTTAAAGTTTGATTCACGTTACGTCTACGTTAGCCGACTTCCTTCCTCATTCTCTGGCTCTCTCCTGGAAGGTGTGGTGTCTGGCAACCAAATGAAACGCATCGAGTAAAATGATAGATTTATCTGGTTTGAACATTATTTATTTATTTATTTATTATTATTAGAATGTGAAAATATTACATCACATCTTTAAAAATTACTTCATGGAGCTGCAAATAGTCAATTAATCAATAGACTGTTTTCGTAATCAGTTATTTTCTGGTGTTTTCTAGACCCAAAGATGAACGGAGAAAATAATCAGCAGGCTGGTTGCAAAGAATAAATGTCTGACTGATTCTCTTGAGTCTGAGTTTCAGTTATGTTTCTGCTGACCTTGAATCTTTTCACATGAGCACAGGTAAATTAAAGCCGCTGTGAGTTTATACAGGACCCTCCTGTTTGCTGCTTTGTCTGGCAATTACCACTGAGTGTTCACAAATTTTGGCCAGAAAGATCACGGCATGCATTTTAAACGCCCCAACTGAAGATGTCAATCTCCAGAAACAGGCCACAAATATATAGTTTGAATTAAAAATGCTCAATAAGTTCCTAAAACACCTGCTCGCTGCAGTTTTAAACAAACAAACAGTAGGAGATTTGTTGGGGACTACTTTCAGTGGCGTATTAATCCACATTTGGTGCTGTAGTGAGTATTTTTGGCAGCAGGTTGTGTGATTGAATCCAAATAAACTACAGCGGGTGTTCATGGTACCGAAGGAGTGTGGATCATCAATACGTTTCTAACGATGGAGCTCTTCTGCGCATAGCGCAGAGGAAGGAGATACATCAGGATGTGATACACACAATAATCTACTGACACTGATTCATAAACATTTCTCTGTGCCGACCTAATTTTCCAGGGGAAGCGCCAAGGTCATGATCGACTGGCCCAATGTGACAGCGTCCGGCCACTGGGAGCTGGGCCTGAAACCCGAGGAGCTGCAGAGGTCCAAATGTGTCCTGGGCTTCATCCCCGTCATCTACTACAGCATCCTGCTCTGTGTCGGAGTGCCAGGTACGAATGTCGAGTGGTCTTCACTCCTGCAGCCAGTTTTGGTTTAATGTACAGAAGCTTTCGTTCTTCTGCCTGCAAACTCAAAAACCTTTAGCAGAAAAAAAACTCCTGTATGCGAGTAAAAACATACAATTTTGTTGTGTAGTTGATGTTATAAGGTCAGAATATTAACGATGCACTTCATGATTTTATTAGCTGCAGTTGCACTGAACCTCAGTCAGAGTGTAAACTGATTACAGTTTGAGCCACTGCATTGATATCTATTTATAACAAGTGGGAGCTGCACAAGACAGAAGAGATCAATACAGCAGTGAGTTAGAGCTACATTACAGCGCTGTAATGGACCAGCTGGAGCACTGATGGCCCTCTTCACAGGTTAAAACAATCTTATCATCTGATAATCAGTTTGAGTTATGAGAACTCATCCATCAACCCGTCCAGCCAGCTGTCACTGTGATGGACACCGCTCACCTGCTCTCATTAACGACACTCATCTACGAGTCGATGCCGGTCATTTGGTATTGATCCAGCAGGGGCTGTTCAAATCAAGCAGACATGTCACCAGAGAATCCAGAGGCGCCACGTAATCGTCCCCAAAGGGAAATAAAAGTAAAGGCCAGTGGGCCAGAGTCAACAGTGAGATGCATGACAGGGTCTGAAGTCTGGTTATCCAAACAGCTGCGGTCAAAATATGCTGCTGTTGATAAGATGTTTAAGAAAAACAGATGGTAAATACAGTAGAGAGGAGATACTGTGTTAAATTAACTAATTCAGCAGTTTGTATCTTGTACTGCTAAGATTCTCCACCATGAACGCATACCAACCTGTAAAAGGTAGATTACGTAATTTGCAAAATATGGACAGAATTTTAGCTTAAAACATTTAAAGAAACAGAAACAACAGATGTTATGTCAAAAACATCTATGTATGTACTGTGTTGCATTTCTACTGAAGTTAGCAGGCCAACCACACCCATGTTCCAGCCGGAAGATGTACGTAGGTGGCGAGTTTGCTACTTTTTACAAGCTCTCTTAGTTTTTAATGTAATAAAGGGAAAAAAAAAAACTCTTATTTTCTTTCCTAAACAGAAAAATACAACCGTAAACCGTCTGAATTCTCCCTTTTACCAAACTAAGTCGAACTTAATTGCCTTATTAACTCATCCTAAAAACAGTTAGTAAACTAAATCAAACTCAACTAAACAGTCTGGGTTTGTCTTCCCACAATCCCCTCTGGTTTGGTCAGAATAAATCCACAATTCACAGAGTAAGATCTTAAAATATTCCACCTCTGCACGCCATTTTCCACCAGTTTTCTCTCGCTGCATACCCCTCTTGTCCACACCTGTGATTGTCCCCATAGCTGCTGTAAATCACCTCCATACTGTATCCCATCTTAAACTTGGCTGTGTCTTTCTCTGAAGCATGTTCAGTACCAGTTCAGTGTCAAGCTGTGAAACATCGCCGTGGTCCAGGCAGTCTTCAGTCAGCTAATAGGGCCACTACTTCCATGGCTCACGTGACGTATAAGCTAACAGTAGCTAGCTACGGCCAAAGATAGCTAGCAAGGAGAACCATCTGCGGGTTACATTGATGATAAGTTCCCCCCTACGTTTATCTAATCTTCCTCTTTTTTTGGTTTGTCTTTGTTTCTGTCAGTGAACATCCTCACAGCAGTGGCGTTGTCCAGATTGGCGTCCCGCACTAAGAAGTCCCTGTACTACTACCTGTTGGCGGTGACCTGCTCCGATATTCTCTCCCAGCTATTCATCATCTTCGTCGGTTTCCTGCTGGAGACGGCAGTGTTTCACCGTGACGTCCCTGAGCTCCTGCTGCACTCTGTCAGCGCTGCCGAGTTCGCCGCCAACCATGCCTCCATCTGGTC
Organism: Spondyliosoma cantharus; assembly: GCA_900302685.1. Lineage (NCBI taxonomy): Eukaryota > Metazoa > Chordata > Actinopteri > Spariformes > Sparidae > Spondyliosoma > Spondyliosoma cantharus. Next base: position 19,778 of record OMLP01016001.1, read on the forward strand.
CACCGTACCCCTCACTGTGGACCGCTATGTGGCGCTGTGCCACCCCCTCCTCCACCGCCAGATCAGCTACCCAGCCCGGGCCAGGAAGATCATCGCCATGGTCCTGTTGTTATCGCTCGTATCGGGCGTGCCCTTCTTCTGGTGGTCGGACATGTGGAGGAACAGCCACCCGCCCACGGCGCTGGACACCGTCCTCATATGGACTCATGTGACCATCATCTACTTCCTGCCCTGCAGCATTTTCTTGGTGCTGAACTCTCTGATAATCCACACGCTGAGGGTGAGGCAGAGGCAGCAGCGATGCGAAGAGGAACGTGGACCAAAGTCCGCTCCTCCTCGGCGACTCGGGAAAACCACAGCCATGCTACTCGCCATCACCTCCGTGTTCTCTGTGCTGTGGGCTCCCAGGACAGTCGTGGTCATCTATCACCTGTACGTGTCCTCGGTTCACAGGGACTGGCGCGTCCACCTGGCGTACGACCTGTCCAACATGCTAGCCATGCTCAACACGGCTGTGAACTTCTTCCTCTACTGCTTCGTCAGTAAGCCTTTCCGCAGCGCCGTGCGGGACGTCGTGCTGCTCAGGGGGGGCCCTCTGTATCCTCGCCGCGCTCTGCCACAACAGCAGGCCCCCACCAACGCCTCCATCTCCTCTCTGTACAGTGGGAACAACAAGCGCTCTCAGCGGGACTCCACCCCACTGTCACCTCGCAGAGCCAGAAAGCCCTCTTGACCGGGCGCCCCCTCGACTTAATCTAAAACACCCATCATCCCACGGTCCCCGAGCACTTCTGACCCCAGGGACGAGCACTCCGTTCCAGCTACGA